>JAVYIG010015606.1:0-35129 GCA_035222895.1 Strongylocentrotus droebachiensis | reverse complement strand
ACATCAAACTCTGGCTACGGCCCTGATAAGGGGCACCCCTATCTAGTTATTTACCTGTAATATTCATTTGTAGTCGGCAAATTTCATTGTATAAATCACGTAGTCACATATGAAGGCAACTTCATTTTGTTCAAGTGACTAGCCCAAAACACGGATATTTCTATTGAGGAAACCCAAATCGAATTCCTGAAGGCAATATTAAAGTAGAGTTTGAAAGCTGGAAGATTTCAGCCCATCGGCAAATGAAAAAAAAAACCGAGTACCTTTGAGGTTTGTGGTGTAAAATAATTTTAACCTTCATCGGCAAACTTACATCGGTCACAGTCATATCCGGCAAATTTTGTCCGACATCCCACAAAAATGGTCTAGTGACGCTCCTGATCGCGATGCCATAAAGTGAAAACTAGAAGAAGAACAAAATCTCTGTAAACTTCTTATAGTCTTGTCACATCACATCACCTTATAATTTCGCAGAGACGATGCTTATTGTGTTGTTGATTTCGAAACGGACCTTCTCGATTACATTGTCCAATACTATGTAATTGGAACAATTAAAAGAAAGCTAGATGTGAGGTTAAATGAATTAAACAATTGGCAGTCACCTCTTATCTTGTCTTCCCCCTAGACTTTCATAGACTGTTCTTGTTTGGCGGAGACCGGCCTAGCGGAGACGACAACGGCTACCTTTGGTGCGTGTTCATCGCCCTGCCCGTATTACTATCCATTCGTGTATGCCGCAGTCTGTATCGTCCTCATCATCATCACCTTCACAACTTCCATACCAGAGCTCAACGTCCTCTTAAGGTATACGATTCTGAGATATTTATCTGGAGGCCGGGCGACACCCCCGAGACCGACAGCTCACAAGAATGTCGATCTTGCAGTTTTACTGAAGCATTATACGAGGAATCTTAGGACCGACAGCCCGAAGCAATGCCGTTAATGCCGTCCAACTGGAAAGTAGTGCTGGACTACGGGTATTTAAATGAGCTTGCCATTCCGTACTAGCTCGACTCCCGACATTAGGGACTTTTAGATTGAGTGGACGAGAACACGACGAACGCCGACTGATCATGCGTGTCAACGTACTCAACTGCCCATGTTGACTACAATTAGAAATCTTTTAGATTGCACTCGAAGATATATATGCATGCAGGAAGTAACACTAAATAAACATGACGGACAAAGAAAGAGGACAAAATATACAGTTCCTCATTCTACCTCAACAATAGGCCATTTTCGTAATGTAACCAAATGTAATGCATAAGCCTTTGTGAATTGCTTCAATCCCGCCCCCCCCCCCACTCAGTGTTATTTAGGGTACGCATTATGCTTGTTCCCTCTTTTGAAAGCACCCCCTATCTGAGAACTGCCAACATTTCCGAACTCCCCTTTCGCGGGCTTTTCGCGGGCTTTTCCTGCCTTGGAGACCCCCCTAAATCATGAAAAATGCTCAAAGTCCAAAGAGATGAGAGAAAAAAAAGAAAAAACACCCACTTTTTAAAGAAATCTCCGAAGAAAAGTTAATACACCCATTTTTTTTTTTTTACAATTCTCGGGCCGGACTTTGTCGCACGAAAAGTACCCTTTACCGGACATTTTGGTAACACGCATGGGGTCCGTCCGTTCTCGGAGTGGGGGGGGGGGGGGGGGGGCTCAATACACATTATTTCATTCACGTGATAAGAATTATAGAATTTCAATAGTCAGAATGAAACTTCATATATTGAGTGTTGCTAGGTAGGTCAAGCCTATAGGCCCGAATTCACAAAGCGAGGTTTGAGCTCAGACCAAGGTTTGAGCTCAAACCTCCTTTTGTTTCGCCAAACCTCCTTTTGTTATTTACAAACCAGGTTTGTAAATATTGGTTCGTATTTTGAATTTGTGGAGACAGAAATCTACGACTGCCGTACGGCCTTTAAAGTGATGACGCACGGTCGCCTTAATGTGTCCCTGCGGCGGCCATAGCTTTTTGACAAATACTAAGGCAGACACAAGGAAGCCGAAAGGTGCCCGCAAGGCGGCCGAAGGAGGATCACACGGCGACCGTGAGGTCAGACTCATACCGCTTCACCCCTGGAGTATATGAAACGCGAGTCAGCTACCGTACGACCGACGTACGGTCGCCATGGAACCGCTCAATGGCATGGCTACGGCATGTCTAATCGCTACGGCGAACCAAGAAATGAAAAAAGTTATAACTCCGCGTCATAATCCCACGGCGACCCGCACGGCCTGTAAAGATAAGGATATGCCCTAGGGTGACCCTGAGGCAACCGCAGATTCCTTGCGGTCGCCGCAATTATCTCTCGAATTCGGGGCGTACGGCCGCCGTATCCTAGCCGTAGAGCAAATTTGACCTAGACATTAGAATAGAGCTTTAATTTGGAAGCCTTCCTGTAAAACTTACAATACCAAATAACATTCGTTCCATCTGTTTTGCAGAAGTGTTCCCGATACCCAGCGATCTATGGCCCTTGGACTGAACTCCCTACTCAAAAGACTCTTGGGTATATATCTATTTTTATTCATCTTTCTTCCTCTCTCCTATCTAGACTATACTTATCTTTATGGTAATATTATGACATTTCAACTCTATTGGGCCTCTCGTAACAATGACCTGAAAGCTTGTAAATGTATTTTTCACTTTAACAATTGCAAGACTTAAAGGTAAAAACCAGTAATGGTCATGCGATTGCATTGTGAAGAGAAACGTTGTGGAATCGATCAGAAAAGGTTGATCATCTAGCATCTAGCATCTGCAAGGTTCTGGAATCATCAAAATGATAAGAAATTTGGCCATTCTTCGTAAGTTACAAGCACTATACACAGAAAGATGTATATGGGACTACCCTATATCTCTCACAAGACCATGAGAGAAACAAATTTACCAAATATATGAATTAGTAGGCGGTTTCCCGGCAAATTTTGTATCATCATGTATTAGTCAAAACATATTCTTTCACATGATTGGTAATGAGAGCTTCCATTTCATTTTTTGAAATTGGGGCGTTTCCAATACTGGTCTTTACCTTTAACGATTCCATAACTTTGTCTTTGACCGTAGGCGCCGTTCCTGGCCCCATTATGTTCGGAGCGGTCATCGACGGCGCGTGTCTGCTATGGCAGGAAACCTGTGGCACTCGAGGCTCATGCTGGGTCTACGACAATCAGGGTCTGGCATGGAGAACCACAGTCATCGCCGTCGTCCTCAAGCTCGTAGGCGTATTCCTCTATGCTCTTGCCTTGGCGCTGTACAAGACCGCAGACAAGGACGAAGATACGAAAGGCGATCTCAAAAAGGAAGTTGCTCTTTAAACGAGATCGCCTACGAACGATTTTCAATCAATGGAAATTCGGAAGACAATGGAAAAAAGGGAGATTCGTACGAACCTTTGTGACCGTAGCATTAAACAGCCATGTCCGTTTCCTTTTGAAATGTGTCAACATTACATTGGCATACTAATCTGAGAATGTGGAAAAGGTCCCATCGTCTTATTTTCAGTTCCCTTCCCATTTCTCTATTTTTAAATATTTGTTTACCTTATTTTCCTCTTTGATGAGAGGGGGGGATGAGCTCGTGCCCCTCTTAACCTCTCCACTGCACCAATTCCCATCTCTACCCCCTTGCTTTTGTATTTCCCTGGACAAAGGGGAAGAGAGAATAAGTAAATAAGGGCCCCTCAAATAAAAAGCAACTCTGTAGCGCATGATCGGATGGCAGTCGTTTTCCGAACTCCAAGGTTCGTTGTACGAAGGCCCATAATTCGAAGTTTTGTAATTCAGAAATACACATCCATGCAAGAAGGTTCATCGTTCCGTAAATGAAACAGGGTCCGAAAATTCATTAATCCGAAGTTTCACAAGTCCGAAAGTGGAATAGTGTTCATTTTCAGAAGTTTCGTAATTCTAAAAATGGATCAGGGTTTATTATTCCGAAAATGAAATAGTATTCATTATTCTGAAGGTTCGTACTTCTGAGGAAAAAAACCCGATACAGTATTCTATGTCATTTTCGGAAGTATGAAACTTCGGAAAAACAACACCACCGTCAAATTTTGGAGAGGATTGTGATTCTTAGTTATTGTCGTTATGCTGGAGTTCTTTCATCTTTGCACCTTTAATACTGTAATTTTGCTTACCACAATGACCATGAAAACAATTTACCAGGAAATAACTTTTTATTTCCTGACACACATAATTATGTCGAAAACTAGCCATAAGTAAATTTGTATTTTGTGTAGGTAATGATTGTAACACATTTTGTATTCTTATCTCTTCTTATTCAATAAAACTCTGCTTTTCTGCACAAGCGTCGAACATCTCTTTTGTTTTGATTAATTGCAGCAGAAAATTGCTCAAATGTAAACTAGAGCCCTGTTTCATTAGACTTGTTATGCAATAACAGCTAAGTTTCTAAGACAAATTTGCTCTCAACCAATCAAATGCCACGAGTGCAGTAGCTTATAACAGTTATCGTTACTTGTTATTGATAACAAGTTTTATGAAACAGGACTCAGTTTCATTACCTCCTAAACATGGAATTTTTCTTTCTTTCTAGGCATTATTGGTAGAGGATAGTTCCTGGGTTTCAATATAACCTTCCAAAGCTACTGCGCATGCGCTATAAATATGTGTGAACCACTTTTGTACAGGATACAGAGCTTTCCAAAGAAAGAGATATCTTCCAACTTTTCTTTTATTTCTTTCTTTCTCTCCTTTTTTTCAATATTGTTTCATTCTTTCATTTTTTCTATCATTCTCAATTTGTTTGTTTGTTAGTGTGTTTGTTTGTTTGTTTCTTCTTTTCAACTTCTTTCCTTTTCAATTCCCTCTTAATTATACTAGGCAGATGATTCCCGACCCCTTAACCCACCTCTATTTATATTGCACTTTTAGTATTGGAAGGTAATATTGAGACTCAGGAACTATCCTCTACCGGCATATTCACTCAGTAAAAGAAGCAAGTTTCTAAAACTAGCCACAGCCCTAACCCTAACTCTAACCCTAATCCTACATGTACTCTCTTAAAAAAAAAAAAAGTGAATTTTCAAAATCACGGACGTCACTCCTCTGGAGAGTGAAAATGTAGTGAAAATAGAGTGAACATTCACTCTTTTCTTCTTAGAGAGCACTCTAAAATCAATCGATTTTCACTCCTAAACAAGTGATCACGGACGTCACTCCCAAGAAAGTGAAAATAGAGTGAAAATTCACTCTTTTTTTTAAAGAGAGTACCTTATGCACACTGTCTTTACTGTATGAAAATGAATGCAAACGAGCTGCTTTATCTACATTACGTTGTGGCTATTTTTTAGAAACATGGTTCTACGACTGATAACAGCTAGTGCCTACCGTTTTATAGTCTACCGACTATCATGGAGTTCCAAACGTCATACATACCGCTATAGTTCTGTAACTAACGTAACATACATAAACTTGTCACTATAAAACTGCTTTATCGTATTCATTTAATGACCAAATTATTTTTCCATTGAATTGAGCATGGTGATGGATTAATTCGTTTGAAATAATAAATACATGACAGTAATTTTGAGCTCATATCAGAGGTTGACAGATTGTCATCCATATATAAATAGGCAAAGATAAACTTTAGTACTGGTAATGCGATTGCATTGTGAAAGAAAAGGTGTGGAAAGGATCAGAAACAGTTGATCATGTAGCATGTAAGTATTGGTGTGCACTGCAAGGTTCTGGAGTCATCAAAATCATAATAAATTTGACCGAGTAACAAGCACATACACAGAAAGCTATGTATGGGACAACACGCATGGTGTCGGGGCTGGTATACTACCTTGATTCCTTGTCTTTCTATGCTCATTACTCAGCCAGTATACATTTTCTTCCAAAATTGTTTGGCACATGTCATTTATTTGTACTCTTGAACATTCAGTGTAAGTTTCGTTTGATTCTGTGAGAAATAATTTTCTTTTTTTTACCAGTACTCAACTTTATCAATAGAATGGCACATTGGCCCGTATTCTACTCAAATTTAAAGAGAAGGTTGAGTTCTGGCGAGAGGTGATATGTAATTTGGGAGCGTTTTCATTGTTATTATCAAGTGTGAAAGAACATCAGAGAAAAATTGTTCCTTGAAAAGCATGGCTCTTCAAATGCCTTCGTATTCTACATATGATATGTAACAGCTTAAAACCGGACCTCATTTTTATGCCACATGTTTGTCAAGTCCCATATACATCTTTCTGTGTACAGGGCTTGTTACTTTACCAAGACTGGGTCAAATTTCTTATCATTTTAATGATTCCAGAACCTTGCAGTACACCAGTGGCGTAATGAGCAAAAATGTTTGGGGGGGCTCACAAAAACAAATCCGCATCTAACATCTAACATGCAGGCCCCGCTAAACGTTTCGCAAAGTGGGGTCTAGTGGCGGAGCCCCTGAAGCTCAAGGGGTATGGGCATCAGTGGCGGATCCAGGAATTTCTTACCGGGGTGGGGGGGGGGGGGGCACAAAATAGCATGGGGGTTAAATATATGTAAAACGATGAAGTGACAGAACGAGGCTTTAGCGGCGAGGGAGCGGAGCGACCAAGCGGGGGTGGGTCTGGGAGGGGGTTCTGGCCCCCTCCCAGAGTAAGAAGCATTTGCAATTTTAGAACCAAATTAGACGCATTTTCAGGCACTTCCTGGAGTAATATGACGTAAAATAGCTTTCTCCTACCCCTTCCAAGAGTAGGGATCTTTTGCAATTTGAGAACCAAATTTGGCGCATTATTGTCCACCGGCACTTCCTGGAAAAAACGAGGCCTTCTGATTGGTTAGAAGTTTCAGTGGGGAGTGGGGAGAGTGTAGAGGCCACCGATTACCGACAAAACGAGCAACCAATTACCGACAAATATATTAATGCCAATGTCCCAATGTCTACAAATTTAACCCTATAAACCCGGGGCCAGGTTATTTTTCAGTTGCCCCCCTCCCGCGCAAAGCGCGAAAACTTTGACACTTCATTAAATTATTAGAGAAAGAAGACGATTCATTGTACTGGTCCTGACTCTTAATCCTCTTCTGGATCCAGTTCCCCCCCCCCCCCTCGAAAGATTTGACGTTTTAATAAATTATTACTCTTAATCCTTGTCTGAATTCATTTTTCACCCATTCCGCGCGAAGCGCGGAAGCTTTGATGATTCATGTTATTACTCTTAATCCTTGTCTGAATTCATTTTCGCCCATCTCGGGCGAAGCGTGGAAGCTTTGACGTTTTAATAAATTATTACTTTTAATCCTTGTCTGAATTCATTTTCGCCCATCTCGCTCGAAGCGCGGAAGCTTTGACGTTTCAATAAATTATTACTCTTAATCCTTGTCTGAATTCATTTTCGCCCATCCCGCGCAAAGCGCGGAAGCTTTGACACTTAATTAAATTATTAGACAAAGAAGACGATTCACTATACCGGTCCCGATTCATGATCTTTGTCTGGATCCAGTTCCCCCCTCCCTCCCGCGCGGTTGATTTGACGTTTTAATAAATTATTACTCTTAATCCTTGTCCGAATTCATTTTCGCCCATTCCGCGCAAAGCGCGGAAGCTTTGATGATTCATGTTATTACTCTTAATCCTTGTCTGAATTCATTCTCGCCCATCTCGGGCGAAGCGTGGAAGCTTTGACATTTCAATAAATTATTACTCTTAATCCTTGTCTGAATTCATTTTCGCCCATCTCGCGCGAAGCGCGGAAGCTTTGACGTTTCAATAAATTATTACTCTTAATCCTTGTCTGAATTCATTTTCGCCCATCCCGCGCAAAGCGCGGAAGCTTTGACACTTAATTAAATTATTAGACAAAGAAGACGATTCACTATACCGGTCCCGATTCATGATCTTTGTCTGGATCCAGTTCCCCCCTCCCTCCCGCGCGGTTGATTTGACGTTTTAATAAATTATTACTCTTAATCCTTGTCCGAATTCATTTTCGCCCATTCCGCGCAAAGCGCGGAAGCTTTGATGATTCATGTTATTACTCTTAATCCTTGTCTGAATTCATTCTCGCCCATCTCGGGCGAAGCGTGGAAGCTTTGACATTTCAATAAATTATTACTCTTAATCCTTGTCTGAATTCATTTTCGCCCATCTCGCGCGAAGCGCGGAAGCTTTGACGTTTCAATAAATTATTACTCTTAATCCTTGTCTGAATTCATTTTCGCCCATCCCGCGCAAAGCGCGGAAGCTTTGACACTTAATTAAATTATTAGAGAAAGAAGACGATTCGTTGTACTGTTCTCGACTCTTAATCCTAGTCTGACTTCAGTTGCCCCCCCCCACTCCCGAAGCGCGGAAGCTTTGCCGTTTCATTAAATTGTAAGACAAAGAAGACGATTCGTTTTACCGTTCTCCACTCTTAATCTTGTCTGAATTCAATTTCCCCACTGGGCCCCTTAACGGTACATTTGCAGTGTTATATGATGTAAGTATGGAACGCCCAGCAGTGCTTGTCACAGTTGCTTCTAGAAAGGATTTATTTTAATAGTGTTACTGTTAGTGGCCACGGCCCCTTAGTGACTATAAAAAAAAACATATGCTCTTCCTGGCTATTTGGGAATGTGTCAGTTTGCAACAGAAATGGAGAAACGCGCATTTTGTTGAAAATAATGTGATATCACGAACATTTATACATCACGGAATTGAAAATAAGTCATGGTTCAATTTAATTTGGGGGGGGGGGCTGGCGCCCCCCCCCCCACCAGTACGCCAGTGCAGTACACATCAATACTCATATCTTAATATATCCTACATGATCATTTTCTTGTCTCATGATTTTTCTGTCTCATTCCTCGTATAATAAAACCACACAGTAAATCTTTCACAATGTGATCGCATGACCAGAACTCTATTTTATCTTGAAGTTGCAAGATACTTAAACCGGCATATCTTTTAATTCAAAACAAACAAAAATCACAAATAATTATGTCAACTAATGTATCACTAGAAACTGGTAAGCTAACAGATGGCCACCGTACAAGTTATAGGTCAACTACATATCGGGTGATTTATAAAAATACAAATACAACCACCTCCATAGCATCTGGGATATATACGAGAGATTTGCCAGAAAAATGACGATGTTTTAATGACGTCACACAATGGACCAATACTGCCCAAGCAGACGACATCCCATTAAGAATGAACATAATTGCAAAGCTATTATTTCTCAAATTATAATGAGTTTAGTGTATATAAATGTGATGGCATTTCAAACCATTCAAAAGGGGATATAAAACCGATTCTGATAACTAAAATCGTGATATAGGCCCAGGCCCCGCAACTGTTGTAATCGATTATACTTCTGTACTAGGCTTCTAACTTCAGCCAACTCACTTATACTCGTGATACAGGCCCCGCGCAACGGCATTGCGCGTCCTACAGCACTGACACGACAGAAAGGAGGTGAACAAAGAGATATGGACAGGAAGGTGGAGAGAGAGGGGAGAGGGAGGGGAACGATAGAAAGGGGAAAAATAGAAGGAGGAGGGAGGTAGAAAGAAAGGGGGAAAAGGAGGGGTGATGGAAGAGGGAAGGTGGAGAGAGGAAGGGAGAGGGAGACAGAAAGGAGGTGAACAAAGAGATATGGACAGGAAGGTGGAGAGAGAGGGGAGAGGGAGGGGAACGATAGAAAGGGGAAAGATAGAAGGTGGAAAGAGGTAGAAATAAAGGGGGAAAAGGAGGGGGTGATGGAGAGAGAGAGAGAGGTAGAAATAGAAGGGGGAAAGCAAGAGGGAATGTAGCCTCTTGTCGATTCAGAGACTCCAACAGCGCGAGGGCATCGACAAGAGGCTAGAAGGAATGTGGAGAGAGAGACCGAGGGGGAGGGGGAATAATATTCAAAAGGTTATGCATATCCCAATAGGCACCTCCGGCATTCTTAGGTTAGGTTAGGATGTTAACGAAAATTCAAAACACATTTATTGATCTCCAAAGATCACTA
Organism: Strongylocentrotus droebachiensis; assembly: GCA_035222895.1. Lineage (NCBI taxonomy): Eukaryota > Metazoa > Echinodermata > Echinoidea > Camarodonta > Strongylocentrotidae > Strongylocentrotus > Strongylocentrotus droebachiensis. The sequence goes on along the minus strand of JAVYIG010015606.1, from coordinate 25,167 downwards.
TCTTTAAAGAGAGAAGCATTGTTTTAAAACGAAGGCTATTTTCTCAGTATTTTATCTGGGGACATCGTTCCTGATTCGTTCTCCCGTAATCATATAATCCTCAGTCTTTATTTCTTTTTTTAAAGGCCAATAGTGTACATGTTTATCTTCATTAAGGTTTGATGGGGGGGGGGGAGGAGGAGGCAAGGGCCTTTCGGCCCCCGATCCACACGTTGTTGGCGGGATTAATCGCAACTGATCTCCCCTTCTTTTCACCCTTTTCTTTTCTTCTTCCTCTTTTTGTTCATTTTTAGCTCTCCTCTTTCCCTATCCTTCCTTCTTTCTTATTTTTTGATGGGGGGAGGCAAGGCCCTTTCGCCCCCCCCCCCCGATCTCCTTCTTTCCCCCTTTTATTTTATTTTCTTCTTCCTCTTCTTTCTTTCTCTTTCTCTCCTCTTTCCCTTTCCCTTCTTTTCCTTCTCTCTCTCGCTCTCTTTTTTTTTGGCGGGGGAGGAGGGGGGGGGGGGGGGAGGGGCAAGGCCCGCTCGCCCCCCCCCCCTGAATCCGCGCCTGGACTTGTCGTGATAACCACAAATCTACCTTTTACAACCTGATTGTTTTGTACAAACTGATATTTGAGAATCAATAATGAACATTCATGTAAACTATAAAGGAAAACGTGCGAATTGTATATAGATGCTTTAATATAATCTCGATTCAACAATGATAACAAATAGAAAAAAGTATAAAATTCATATCTGCATCCGAGTCATAGGCGCCGGAAGTGGGGGGGGGGGGGGGGGGGGGGGCAAAACGCATTTTTGCCCCCCCCCCCCCCCAAAACGCCCCCCCCCCCCTCCCAAAAAAAAAACAGTAAAGGAGTAAACATGGTTTGTATTTTTAATCCAAAAGAACGTAACAATAATAAAAACCTGAATTAATTCACATATACAATTCCAATCAAAGAAAAAGGAAAAGTTCACAGGAATTAAATTTCATAAACATTGCGCATGCCACCTATACGGTATTTTAAATGGAGGTCTCTATAATAGCGATACGCGCATATCGTGGACATTATTGTGCGAGAATGGGAAAGCGTGTCCGTTTTTTTTTTTTATTATAGGGTTGAGAAGACATGAGCCCCTGAACGCTGGCGTACTGATGGGGGGGGGGGGGGTAATGTATTTCTTATTCGAAACAAGTGATTTACAAATGTTGATGTTGTGACATGATTTTCCGGCATTTTTTCTCCATTTTTTGTGTAAGTCATACCTTTTTATGCGTTTGTTGGAAAATAAGAAATTCCCACATTACAGTCAGGCGAAATACGCTTATTTAGAAGCCTTTATGTCATGGTCTGCAAAGTGGCTGGGCTCGAGCCCCCCCTCCTTTTTAAAAAAGTATAATAAAGAGAAAAAGAAAGAAAGACGGAGTAAAAAATAAGTGACCTGCCAATGTCACAAATAAGCCTATAAAAAAATGCTCATCTGACCGTAATTAAATGCTTAAAACCCCAGAGCTTACGGGGGCTCCACCCCCGGACCCCACCAAGGGACCTAAGGCGGGCCCCTGGATGCTCATCTGACCGTAATTAAATACCTAAAACCCGCGAGCTTCCAGGAGCTCTGCCCCTGGACCCCAACAAGGGCTCTAAGGCGGGCCCCTGGATGCTCATCTGACCATAATTAAATACCTAAAGCCCCTGAGCTTCCGGGGCCTCTGCCCCCTGGACCCCACCAAGGGCCTTAAGGCGGGCCCCTGGATGCTCATCTGACCGTTATTAAATACCTAAAACACCTGAGTTTCCGGGGGCTTTGCCCCCTGGACCCCACCAAGGGTCCTAAGGCGGGCCCCTGGATGCTCATATGACCGTTATTAAATACCTAAAACCCCTGAGCTTCCGGGGGCTCTGCCCCCTGGACCACACCAAGGGCCCTAAGACGGCCCCTGGATGCTCATCTGACCGTAGTTAAATATTAAAACCTCTGAGCTTCTGGGGGCTGTCCCCCTCCCCCCCCCCTTGGAACACGTCAATTGCCTTACAGAGGGCCCCTGGATGCTCCTCTAACCGTAAATAAATACCTAAAACCCCTGAGCTTCCGGGGGCTCAGCCCCTTGACCCCCTGCCGAGGCTCATGCCCTGGACCCCACGCCAATTTACGCTCTACCTGATCGATAATACTCCACTTTGAAAAACATTCCGCGGGACCTGCATATAACGTGTAAGACTGGTGGTGATGCAGATTTTTCGTCTGCCCCCCCCTTAATTTTTTTTCTCATTACGTCACTGCCCCTGGAAAGTGAGCCCCCTGGAATGTTTGCCCCCCCCCCCCAATCCCAAACTGCTTCCGGCGCGCCTGATTCCGAGTTGATAGCCATTATAAAAAGTATTTTTTAAATGTTATCGTTTTGTACAAACTGATATTTGAGAATCAATAATGAACATTCATGTAAACTATAAAGGAAAACGTGCGAATTGTATATAGATGCTTTATAATATAATATCGATTCAACAATGATAATAAACATTTAAAAAAGTACAAAATTCATATCTACATCCGAGTTGATAGCCATTATAAAAAGTATTTTTAAAATGTTAAAGTGATTATGCAAATTATGCATGAAATATCAAAACAAATTCTCTGTACGAGGAAAAAAAGCAAGATGAATAAATGAACAACAGAAAACTACAAATAATAAATAAAGTTTGATATTGAAAAAAAACATCAAGAGGGAAAATTAAGAATACAAAAATATGTTACAATCATTACCTACACAAAATACAAATTTACTAATGGCTAGTTTTCTCCCCTAATCAAAGAGGAAAATAAGGTAAAATATAAAGAAAAGAGAAATGGGAAGGGAACTGGAAAATAAGACGATGGGACCTTTTCCACATTCTCAGATTAGTATGTCAGTGTAATGTTTACACATTTCAAAAGGAAACGGACATGGCTGTTCAAATTGCCTAGGGTTGATTTCTTGCAAGTCTTGGCGATCTCGTTTATGGTTCTAGGACACATACCCCCTGGACATCCACCCCAGGATAACCACCCAGTCAACTACCCCCAGGACAACTACCCCCATGGACAACCACCTCCTACGACAACTACCCCTGACAAATACCCCATAGGACAACTACCACCGGACAACTATCTTAGGGGGTAGTTGTCTGGGGGGAAGTTGACTGGGTGTGGTTTTCCGGGGATGGATGTCCAGGCGGTAGGTGTCCGGATACGCTCGTTTATAGAGTAACTTCCTTTTTGAGATCGCCATTCGTGTCTTCGTCCTTGTCTGCGGTCTTGTACAACGCCAGGGCAAGAACATAGAAGAAGACGCCCACGAGCTTGAGGACGACGGCAATGACGGTGATTCTCCATGCCAGACCCTGATTGTCGTAGACCCAGCATGAGCCTTGAGTCCCACAGGTTTCCTGCCATAGCAGACACGCGCCGTCGATGACCGCTCCGAACAGAATGGGGCCGGGGACGGCGCCTACAGTTCAAAGACAAAGTTATGGAATCGTTAAGTCTCGCAATTGTTAAAGTAGAAAATACATTTACAAGCTTTCAGGTCATTGTTACGAGAGGCCGAATAGAGTTGAAAATGTCATAATATTACCATAAAGATAAGTATAGTCTAGATAGGAGAGAGGAAGAAAGATGAATAAAAATAGATATATACCCAAGAGTCTTAAGAGCAGGGAGTTCAGTCCAAGGGCCATAGATCGCTGGGTATCGGGAACGCTTCTGCAAAACAGATGGAACAAATGTTATTTGGTATTGTAAGTTTTACAGGAAGGCTTCCAAATTAAAGCTGTATTCTAATGTCTAGGTCAAATTTGCTCTACGGCTAGGATACGGCGACCGTACGCCCCCGAATTCGAGAGATAATTGCGGCGACCGCAAGGAATCTGCGGTGGCCTCAGGGTCACCCTAGGGCGTATCCCTATCTTTACAGGCCGTACGGGTCGCCGTGGGATTATGACGCGGAGTTATAACTATTTTCATTTCTTGGTTCGCCGTAGCGATTTGACATGCCGTAGCCATGCAGTCGCAGTCGCAGATTTTCTGTCTCCACAAATTCAAAATATGCCGTGCGGCTACCCTATGTGACCGCTACCGTATGTAACCGCTACCGTATGTAACCGCACGGCCGCCGCGGCAAATATGACCTAGTACTTTTGAAAAAAAGAAAATCCTTTTTGTTTGGTTTCCCAGACGGTACGCAATCTATCTTTGATTTTGTCATTTTATATGCAAAACACTATTCTCTGCGAAATATAAAGGGAACGGCTATCTTTGAATTCTTTTAAGAAGATGCTCAAACGTTTTTATGAAGTTGAGCGGGTTATTTCTATCAAACGCAATAAATTTGTTGTGCTACTAGATAAATGGAGACAAGTCATGTGCAACTGATGTAACAATGTTTGTTTTACCGATATGTCACAACATGTACTTTATTCAAATCTATTGTTTTGTCCTTGCTCAACACCCGGCCCCCCCACTCAGGTTTCGAAATGACCGCATGCGTGTTGCCAAAATGTCCGGTAAAGGGGTACTTTTCGTGCCACAAAGTCCGGCCCGAGAAATGTAAAAAAAGGGGGTGTATTTGACTTTCACCCGGAGATTTCTTTAAAAAGGGGGTGTTTTTCTCTCATCTCTTTGTAATTAAAAAAGGGGGTTATAAAATATCTTGAAGTTGAACATAGAAAAATTGATGAAATCCCGCGATCAGATTTCAGAAATTCCTGCTAGTTTTGAAAGCTCATTCAGGATTATTTCATTATGAAAATTAAAAACATTGAGTCCCATGCACTCCCGTCCCAGTACGGCGGCAGTACGAACTTCTCAAAATCTGTGTGAGAGAGAGAAAGAGAGAGATAACAACAGAACGTATAGTCTGTACGGCGCATCCGCTAGCTGCACGCTAGCGCTCAGCATGCAAATCGGGCTAGGCTCGGCATCAAGCCGGGGCATCAAGATGGGGTATGAGGCGTGCCAAACTTGTCATGATTGCGACGTCTTTGAGCAGGACCCAGTCTCCTAGTTGTGGATATTGTGGCTGTCTACCTGTGGCTCACAGGGTGGCACATTCAGGTGAGTAGTTTGCCCTATAGCTTGATCGCAATAGTAACACTTTCAAACTCATTTTCCTACACCCATGAAAATGAATATGTGGGACTTGGATCTAGACAGTTTTGTACTGTAGTGTAGGCTACCCTAGTTCACACACAGCTGCATTACTAATACTATCCTGGCTGTGTATTAAAGGGATCGTTTAACAATGTTAAATCTGAGATGCAAGGCCCTACATGTTATCAGTGTCTGTGATATGGTGTAATATAAAAGCCCTAAAAAAAAATTGTGCTTCAAAATTATCAAGAAGAAGAACTTGAAGAAGTGCCAACCAGTAATGACAGCTTATCTGAGATGAGTGGGGGGGGGGGGGGGGGGGGGGGGTGTCTGCATGTCCTGAGATAGGGGGTACATTGAGCAGTGTTCCGGATTTAGGGGGGTCTCCAAGGCAGGAAAAGCCCGTGAAAAGCCCGCGAAAGGGGGGTTCGGAAATGTTGGCAGTACTCAGATAGGGGGTCTTTTCAAAAAGAGGGTACAAGCATACGCGTACCCTAAATAACACTGAGTGGGGGGGCCGGGGCTCAACAATGATTAAATACAAAATTTCTTTGGGGAAAAAAAAGAAGAAAGTTTTACAGTATATCATTATTGGAAAGGAAGATTCTATGGGTGAAAGTGAATCGTTTATCAAAGTCCTATGTATTGAAATGCCAAAGACGTAAAGAGCTTTTCGCAGCTATCATAAATAGTGGGACGAAAACAGAAAAGGCCATTAACTAGATTGTTTCGTAACGGATTTTACAACACGATCAGTTAGGTCAATGTTCAAAGATTAAAACACCCGTGATATTGTGTACACCATGAAATAAGTATGTCTCATGGTCGGTCGATCTCAACGGTCGTCGGTCCCATGCACCCTCAAATTGGCGAGTTTTCGCAACCGGCGACGCGTCCTTCTACAACGCTAATCTTCGCAGGGGGGAGGGGGGGGGGCAGGCGCGGATCCACGGGCCTAATTCTTCCGGCCCGGCTATGGCAACCCCTTTGTGTAAAAACTAGATAAACTCAGTTTATCAGAAAAACTGTGTTTATCAATGATAAACTCAGTTTATCAACTGATGAACTGAGTTTTTCTGATAAACTGTGTTTATCTGTTGATAAACTGAGTTTATCTGAGAAAAACAGAGTTTATCTGAGAAAAACAGAGTTTATCTAGTTTTTACACAAAGGGCTTGCCATAGCCGGGCCGGAAGAATTAGGCCCGTGGATCCGCGCCTGGGGGGGGGGGGGGGGGGGGGGGGGGGGGGGGGGGTTCGAACTCAGAGCGAAAATTTCCGCGTAGCACCCAAACCTACGACGGTATTCAGCTGTATTACTAGGGACTTTTAGATTTGCACGTCGACAGCTTTGACTGCAACGTGTGACGTCATTTAAAGGCACTGCGCATACGTCATGTCGTCTCAGTCGGCGATCGAGAATGCGTCAACCTTGATTTTCCTCAATCTAGTACGGTACTACTCCACGTATATGCCGCGTGCGCATAAAATATACAGTTCCTCAGGTAGACAAAGGAACATCCCTTCCCTGCTATTATGCTATCTTTGTGAAGTGCCTCAATAGTCAATACACATTATTTCATTCACCTGATGAGAATAATAGTATTTCCATAGACAGAATCCGAACTGCATACATTAGTTGTTGCCAGGTAGGACAAACATTATGGCTTGACCTACCTAGCAACACTCGATATATGCAGTTTGCATTATGACTATTGAAATTATATTATTCTTATCAGGTGAATGAAATAAACGGTATTGAGCCCCCCCCCCCCCCCCCCCCAACTCCGAGAACGGACGGACCCCATGCGTGTTACCAAAATGTCCGGTCAAGGGTACTTTTCGTGCGACAAAGTCCGGCCCGAGAATTGTAAAAAAAGGGTTGTATTAACTTTTCACCCGGAGATTTCTTTAAAAAAGGGGGTGTTTTTTTTTTTCTCATCTCTTTGGACTCCTGAGAAATTCTTCCGAATTTAAGGGGGTACATTGATAATTTTTCATGATTTAGGGGGGTCTCTAAGGCAGGAAAAGCCCGCGAAAGGGGAGTTCGGAAATGTTGGCAGTCCTCAGATAGGGTGTGCTTTCAAAAAGAGGGAACAAGCATAATGCGTACCCTAAATAACACTGAGTGGGGGGGGGGGGCGGGATTGAGGCAATTCACAAAGGCTTATGCATTACATTTGGTTACATTACGAAAATGGCCTATTGTTGAGGGTAGAATGAGGAACTGTATATTTTGTCCTCTTTCTTTGTCCGTCATGTTCATTTAGTGTTACTTCCTGCATGCATGTATATCTTCGAGTGCAATCTAAAAGATTTCTAATTGTAGTCAACATGGGCAGTTGAGTACGTTGACACGCATGATCAGCCGGTGTTCGTCGTGTTCTCGTCCACTCAATCTAAAAGTCCCTAATGTCGGGAGTCGAGCGAGTACGGAGTGGCAAGCTCATTTAAATACCCCGTAGTCAGCACTACTTTCCAGTGGGACGGCATTAACGGCATTGCTTCGGGCTGTCGTCCTAAGATTCCTCGTATAATGCTTCAGTAAAACTGCAAGATCGACATTCTTGTGAACTGTCGTTCTCGGGGGTGTCGCCCGGCCTCCAGATAAATATCTCAGAATCTTATACCTTAAGAGGACGTTGAGCTCTGGGATGGCAGTGGTGAAGGTGATGATGACCAGGACGATAGAGACTGCGGCATACACGAATGGATAGTAATACGGGCAGGACGATGAACACGCACCAAAGGTAGCCGTTGTCGACTCCGCTAGGCCGGTCTCCGCCAAACAAGAACAGTCTATGAAAGTCTAGGGGGAAAGACAAGATAAGAGGTGACTGCCAATTATTGTTTCATTTATTTAACTTCACATCTAGCTTTCTTTTGTTCTAGTTACATAATTTTGGAAAATGTAATCGAAAAGGTCCTTTTAAAAATCAACAACATAAGCATCGTCTCTGCGAAATTATAAGGTGATGTGATGTGACAAGACTATAATATGAAGTTTAAAGATAATTTTTTCCTTCTAGTTTTCACCTAATGGCATCGCGATCAGGAGCGTCACTAGACCATTTAGTTGTGGGGATGTCGGACAAATTTGCCGGATATGACTGTGACCCATGCAGGTAGGGGCGGCGATTTCTTTTCATGACCGAGGTGGACGAAACGCGATTTTTTTGTTTGTGCACTTTTATAAGGTCTAATCGCTGCACTCTCTCTTGGGCCCTCCAGAGCCTAAACGTGTGTTGCAGTCATTATTCAGTACTTGCTATACATTATTTTTGCATTTTTCAAATTTTACCGGGGGGGGGGGACGATCCCCCCAACAATTTTTTTTTTTTTTTTTTTTGGGGGGGGGGGGGGAGGGGGACGTGTCCCCCCGTCCCCCTGGATCGCCGCCCCTGGACCCATGTAAGTTTGCCGACGAAGGTTAAGAATATTTTAAACGACAAACCCCAAAGATACTCAGGGTTTTTTCATTTGCCGATGGGCTGAAATTTTCCAGCTTTCAAACTCTACTTTAATATGCCGTCAGGAAGTAACTCCATGCTTGAATAAAATGAAGTTGCCTTCATGTGACGATGTGATTTATACAATCAAATTTGCCGACTACAAATGAATATTATATTTCAGGTAAATAACTAGATAGGGGTGCCCCTTATAGAGATGCCACTGGTTTTGACAAATATGTCAATGAATCCTGGAGCAAATGCAAGTCCATGTCAGCCCCTAATTGCATTCTAAATCTTGACTTACCCCATTCAAAAATCCCCATATGCATCCTGCATGGCACGGTGACAAATATTCCATGGTATCACCATCTGCGCACACCGGGATATATATGTCCTCTGCGCAGGAACATCCCGCGTTACAGGAATGAGTGACGTTGGTGGCGGTAAGCCTGGAACAAAAAGAAGGAACAAACACACATACATTTTTTTGTTTAAATATTGGAAAATCTAATGAAGGGTTTTTATACTGTCGTTTTTGTCTCCATTTGTACAAACAGCAAATCATTGTTTGGACCGTTATTTTTTTTTATGTTGATAGAACCCCTCCACCCCTAACCCAAACCAATAATAGGTTTGTTGAAGGGGCGAATACACTTGGAAACACAGGTCGCAATGCATCTTGAAACGTGTGTGTTCTCGTGCTTGCTCATGAAGATTTTTTAATGCAAATATTTATATCACCCATATCGACAGCAGTTAGACGACAGTGAACAAGAGAAGACACTCAAGATTGTACCTAAAATTAGATATATTTTTAAGTTAAAGGGAGTGTGTCGATCATGACGAGGCATTAGGGACTTTTAGAATGAGTGGACGAGAACACGACGAACGCCGACTGATCATGCGTGTCAACGTACTTAACTGCCCATGTTGACTACAATTAGAAATCCAGGAAGTAACATTATGAAAATCACGGACAAAGAAAGAGGACAAAATATACAGTTCCTCATTCTACCCTCAACAAAAGAACATCCCTTCACTGCTATTATGTAAAAATGTATAGAACAGGTGAATATGCATGTGACACCTGTTCTACACATTTTTACATAATAGCAGGGAAGGGATGTTCATTTGTCTACCTGAGGAACTGTATATTTTATGCGCACGCGGCAAACTAGTACCTTGAGCATGTAAAGGCGTTATATAAATATCAATATGTACAGGGGCGGCGATCCCGGGGGGGACGGGGGGGACACGTCCCCCCTCGATTTTTGTAGGAGGGGATCGTCCCCCCCCCCCGGAAAATTTGAAAAAGTGCAAACAAATAATGTACAGCAAATACTGACTAAAGACTGCAACACACTATTAGGCTTTGGAGGGTCCAAGAGTGCAGTGTTTAGACTTAAAAATTAAGCGTTTAGACATAAAAATGTAAAAATCTTCTGGCTCGGGAGCTATGCTCCCTCGCATAATATCCTTTAAAATGTTCAAGTAAATATTGTAGAAAGTAAAGTGTGGAAAAAGTATATTCTTTCTTTTCATACTAAAGTTTTTCTAAGGAATATAATTTTGTAATACAACAAAACCTGTGAGGGAGTAGTCAATTTCGTCACCTTCACCCCTCTCGTTCACTATGCTCACTCACTCGGGCTTGGGGCAGTACCCCCCCCCCCCCCCCCCGATAAAATTCAAACGTGGTTTATTTCTAATTCGATACCAGTGACTAATTAAAAATTTTGCTGAAATGGCATGATTTTCTCTGAGCTTCCGGGGGCTTTGCCCTCTTAGCCCCACCAAGGGCCCTAATGGTCGTTGAATATTGATAACAAAGAAATTTCTGGAGTTGCCTTCATAGATCTTCGTAAGGCTTTTGATACTGTTGACCATGAGCTACTTCTACATAAACTAGCTTGTATAGGTTGTAGTAATAGGACTATTTATTGGTTCAAATCATATTTAGGGGATCGACAACAAGTGACCCAATTCAAAGGAGCCAAGTCGCATCCATCAACCATCAAATTAGGTGTGCCACAAGGTTCAATTCTTGGTCCCCTTTTATTTTCAATATATGTTAATAGTCTACCTGAATGTACTCCTGAAGGTATTATAGATATGTATGCTGACGATACGACACTTACCGTCAGTGCAAATGATGCAACTGTTGTGGAAGAAAAATTAACTGTTGCGTTAAACAGAGTCATGGCATGGATTAAGGAAAATCGTCTTGTTCTTAACACTGAAAAAACTTGTGTCATGTTAATAGGCTCTCCTGCTAATCTCAAGAAAATTGAATCTTTCACCATTTCATTAAACGGCAATTTGATCAAAAGAGTTCAATTCACCAAATGCTTAGGACTTTTGATAGATGAAGAATTGAAATGGTCTAAACAAATCGAAAACGTAAGTAAACTTACCCAGAAAAACATTAGCATGATAAAGAGAGCAAAGAGTTTTTTGCCTCAAAAATCATTAAAGTTACTTTATAACAGTCTAGTGTTGCCACGATTAGATTACTGCTCTGTTGTATGGTCGAACCGATTTCATTCTCATACAACTAAGCTGCAAAAAATTCAAAAGAGGGCCGCAAGAATAATATTGAACAAGACATATGACACACCGTCGGCTGATTTGTTCACAAGTCTTAAATGGATGACACTAGACAAGCGGTTTGAGTTAAGTCGCGTTATGATGATATATAAATGCGTTCATAACTTAGCACCCTCTTACCTTCAGGTAGGCTTAATCAATCCTAATGATGTACATGAGCATCATACAAGGCAAATAGACAGTGGATGTTTACGTGTGCCTAGATTTCACACTGATTGTTATAAGTGTAGCCCAATTGTTTCTTCCATATTTGAATGGAATAAGCTAGATAATTCGTTGAGAACGGCTTCCTCTGTCAATTCATTTAAGAGATTGTTTAAACAAAGTTGTAATTTGTGAATGGCTCAGCCGTACATACACTACGTGCATGTTCTGTAATATTTACATGTCTTATTCACATAATTGCGACTTAATTAATATTTTCCTATTGACATTACTGCTTACTAGGTTAATGATATATGTTAATTTTGCAAACGGGTATTATTTTTGTAACTGTTCTGTATAAATGTTATAAACGATGTAAATATGTTCATTCAGGGCCCCATGGAAGACCACTACTTGCTGGTGAATGGGCTACCCTGTCAAAAGATCAGAAATAAATAAATAAATAAATGCCCCCTTGTTGCTCAGCGGACCATAATTAAATGCCTAAAACACCTGAGCTTCCGTGGGCTCCGCCCCCTGGACCCCACCAGGGCCCTAAGCGGGCCACTGGAAGCTCATCTAACCATGTTCAAAGGCCTAAAACCTTGAGCTTCCGGGGACTCCGCCCCCTACACCCCACCACGGGCCCTAAGGCGGCCCCTGGATGATCATCTGATCGTAATTTAATGCCTGAAAGCGCTGAGCTTCTGGGGGGCTTCGCCCCCCTGGTCCCCACTCCGATTTGTTACCTGCATACAAGTGTCACAAATAAGGTATCAAAATATGCTCATCTGACCCTTATTAAATGCCTAAAGACCTGACCCCCGCCGGGGCTTTGCCCATGGCCCTGGGAAGCGGGGGTGCTAGGGGTGCTGCAGCGCACCCCTGCAAAAAAAAAATTGTCTGATATATTTAATGTATATCATTATGCTTCGTGTACGAAATTGTCACACAGCCGACAGCCACAAATGACGCTTTTTTTTTTTTTTTTTTTTAATCGTTCCCAGGGCCCTGGCTTTGCCCCAGGACCCCACGCCGATTTACGCTCCACTTGCTTTGCCCTATCTGATCGTAAATACTTTAGCCCCCCCCCCCCCACCCCCCCCCCCCTCCCACTTCGAAAAACGTTCCGCGGGGCCTGCTATAACATGTAAGAGCGGTGATGATTCGGACTTTTTTTCTTCTCCCCCCCCCCCCAAAAAAAAAAAAAAAACGTTTTGCTCATGACGTCACTCCCCCCTCGTTCCTTGCGTTTCGTCCCCCCCCCCCCCGGTCATGAAAAGAAATCGCCGCCCCTGAATATGTATGTATGTACTAGATTTAGGAAAATCAAGGTTGACGCATTCTCGATCGCTGACTGAGACGTCGTAACGCATGCGCAGTGCCTTAAAATGACGTCACACGTTGCAGTCAAAGCTGTCAACGTGCAAATCTAAAAGTCCCTTATGTGTCTTTCCCTTGGCCCTATCCGGGGCGCGAACTTTTTTTTCCTACGAACTTTTATACCTGGCGCATGCTCACATACGAACTGTTATACTTGACGCATGCAAAGAGGTCCCAAACAATTAGACTTTGATTATTTATTGCTTTGCCTCACTATTTATAAAGGTAAAAAACTAAATAAACTGAGATTTGACCCTCACGGCAACTCCAAGGTTCTATTAGTAACACGCTGTCCTTACCGATTGAGCTAACGATGAGTTGATGAAAGATGGCTTTGTATAATTACTAGGGACTTTTAGATTTGCGTGGACTGATACGTGTGATGTCCATTCATGGCAGTGCATTAAAAGGACGTCGATCGTAGCAATCCCCATTGTCTTCGTGCGAATCTAAAAGTCCCTAATATCACCCTATTGACCGCCCTACCGGATTCCACGTGCGCATGCGCTGGTTTCCTTCGCGAGTGCGCATGCGCAGGTTCCCCTCGCGAGCTCAAAGTTCGTAGGAAAAAAAAATTCGCATCCGGGGCCAGTCGGGTGTAATACGACTACGCACGACGCGACCGCCGCATTACGTGCGCGAAACCGAAGCGTGAGAAGACTTCGGTCTGTTTCGCGAACGCTAGCGCGCTGACCCAGTTAATCAAGTCCATGCGCTGACGTGCAGTTGTCCAAAAGAAGACGTAGATGGCGTTAACCAGTATTTGCCATGATACACTCCCTTTGTCTGCTCAGATGACAAATTCCCTTTTCATGCCTGTAAAAATGGTCAAAAGTAAATGAAAGGTGGGGTGGACTTACTCCGTGTCATCATATGAAGCAGTGACTCCCGCCAGTTTTGCTCCTGGGCATTGCCAGATGGTGACGAGGGACAGCATTCCAGCCAAAATGTTGCAGACGATTATCAGCCGAAGCATACCTTTGACCTTCAGCTTGAATCTGCGCATGATCAGACCACCGTTCAGTGTTCCTAGGATACCGCCGATGACCACGATGATACCTTGATGAAATAAACACACGAAGAGGGGTGAAGATGGTTTCAATAATCCAAGTAGGTTGTGCAGATCACAAATCAATGGGCCCTCAGGTCAAATATATCGTGGGGAAAAGCACTCCACATGGCAGTTCTCCGATATTCCCCCACCCCCCCCCCCCCCCCCCGCCCTCAGTGCTCCTCTCGATGACAATGCCTACGCTTTGCCGCTGGTTCCTTACGCTCTAAAAAAAAGACTGAATGTTCACTCTATTTTCACTTTTATGGGAGTGACGTCCGTGATCACTTGTTTAGGAGTGAATATCGATTGACTTTAGAGTGCTCTCTAAGAAAAGAACAGTGAATGTTCACTCTATTTTCACTACTTTTCACTCTCCAGAGGAGAGACGTCCGTGATCACTCGATTTATTTTAGAGAGTACCTTGTATGTTACCCTAATAATAATGATAACATCAACATGAACAACAACAACAACAATAATAATATTTTTCATTCTACCATGGAAGCCTCATCAGCACCAGTGATGTTCATCCTGACAGCTCTGCAATTAATATTACCCCAGGTATTCATTTACACCTGGTGGAGAGTAGCATATAAGGATAAATAATATTTCATGCCAAAGGACAAAAGTGCCGGACTGGGTGTCGAACCCTCAATCATTGGAGTGAGAGTCAAATGAATGAACCACTATATGTCAGCCCCCCCCCCCCCAACTCTTGGTACCATGATATATTTTTCGAATATAATATATACTTTACCTGTCAGTATTGTAGCCAAGCTTGCAGATACACTAAACTGGTTTTCCAACAACTTCGGCAGGAACGTCCCGAAGGAGATAATGATAAGCGTATTGGCTACGCCACCGAGACAGGTGAACATGAAGGTGGGGTTGACGAACAGGTATTTGATAGCTTTGAAGAAATCCGTGGGTCTAGTCCCGAAACCTGCTTGACTTGTCACGTTTGACCCAGCGTTCTTGTGTGACTGGTCTTCCTTCTCAGCTCGAATCTTTGCGGTGGCTGAAGAAACAAGTTACCATGAACCCTGATAAAACATCATCAAACTAATCAAGATAACTAACAGTCTTTTTCAAGACTACCAACACTGACACACACCCTCAAGAAAGATTACCGAGAGTCCTTTGCAGGACTCCTCAATCCTCCATCTCTCTCTCACATGGTGAATCCGCAAGCCTACTGTATATCATCAAACTTGTTTTCCGTTTATAATATTTGCTGTAATATCTGCCTGTATGCTAATTAACAATTACCTATTTCTAACTAGTGACACAAGAAATAATGTGACCCTTAGTCAGAATGACAATGATAGTCACATTGTATATCGCTTAATTATTCGTTTCTCCGCGCTTAACACCCTCGGATTCAAATGCTCTTCAAAATGTAATGCACGCTCTCCTCTTCTCTGGAGAATATTCCAGTCAAGCGCCATGTTACACGCACAAAGATGCTGATCAAACCACATGAACTTTCGCATCCTATCGGGTACCATTTTAACACCTGGGTGGAGAGTGGCAAAGGGCATCGGTAAACCCTTGACCATGGCAATTTCAGACAAGTGAAAAACCTACTCGACTACAGCACTTCTACATGTGAACTTTCCTCGTTATGCCCGTTGTTCATGAGACATTATTTCGATTTATTTGAATATTTCGATTGCAGTATTAGTATGTTTCAACTCCCCATGTTATCACTTTCTGTACTATTTCACGGGGGTCAAACATTGCACAAGACAGTGTTGCTGACGCAGACATACGCCAGTAAATGACGGTTCTTGCACAACGTTCAGAAATATACAGAACCCTCAGTGAATATATTGGGTATCATGCCTGTAGAAAAAATGAATTACATGAGCTAGATCAATATACGAAATGACAATGGAGCAATGGGCTATCCACTTGACATCTATAAAGGCCTCCGCACCCCTTACGATCCGCCTGGTCAGTAACTGGTCTGCTTTTTTTCTGCGACTGAGTGAGGGGAGATATGACGTCAAAACGCTTGTCAGGATGATGTGACTCGCAGAACAGTCGGATCGTAAGGTGTGCAGTGTCCTTGATGTGGCTTATAATTCATTGGAATTAAAACAAACGAATATTAATGCAACTTACTAGGCAATTCACGAGGGAAAAGACTCATAGGTACGGCGGTGATGAGGAGCATGACGAAAGATATGATGAAACCAATCCACCAAGCACCTACCCAACCAGGATCAAGGGGCGATAGATTAAGCCTGTGGCACCATAGGAAACAAATATTTTTAATGTCTGCTCCATCGCGTACGAGGCGTTATTTCGATTGCGCCATTACCTGACCTAAAACAAGCTTGTGATGTTAATGAGCAAAATCGCAAATAGATCAACGCAATGTTTGTATTTTGCACTCATTTTTGTACGACTGACGCAGTTTGTGTTGCGTCAGTAAAAAGAAGCTGCGTCAAAGTATCTTAGATGACGTAATATACAAAAAGAAAAATTGCAAAGTGACTGCCTTTAGTGTACTGCATATTGTTGATTTCAGGCTGAGGGCCACACCATACCCCATACATCTTATAAAATGAAGATTTCGAAAAATGTAGTAGATCACAATGCTCAAGTTAACAAAACACTTCTTGAAACAAGTGCATTATATTTTGGCTAATAATATTGTGTAATGTTTAGGCTAGTGCCAGATGCACACAAGGCGTCACTTCGATTGTGTTATACTACCTGCGCTAATACAACAGTGAATCAAAACATTGTGCATTTCCTTTTGTACAGTTCACTCTAACATTAGGGACTTTTAGATTTCCGTGGACTGATACGTGTGACGTCCATTCAAGGCAATGCAGTAAAAGGACGTCGATCGTAGCAATCCACGTTGATGTTGTGCACATCTAAAACTCCCTATTCTGCGTCAAGACTCAAGACCACTGTACGCCAGTCGGGAACGCCGTCCTGCGTCAGCAAAATAACGCCTCGTGTGCAAAGTACATACTGTTGACGTAACATGTCTTGCTGAAGATATTTTATAGGTGTCTTACCCCTCTGGTATGCGTAGCTCCGTAAAGTAGGACAGGCACACACCAGCAACCAAGAAGCCACATCCTGGACCTAAAGTTGCCACAGCGTAGAATATACCTATACATATATCCGTGAGAATTGTGAGTTTAGAAGATCAATTCCATAGTTAGATTTCACATCTTACAGTATCAATTACAACAACGAGGAAGGGATTTCAAAGATTAAACCAAATCACCTGGTTCCCTTACACGTTGGTTCTATATATTTACAAAAATATATATATATTAATAACAATTAATAATATTTATTTAAAAAAATAATTAGAAATAATTAAAAAAAGTTGTTATGCAAAATGTTCCGTTACTATGTCGTGCACCTCACACTGACGCACATTATTTCATGATCCCGAGATAGGTCCAAAAAGTAGCTGACCCCGCCCCGGCTCCTGTAAAGCTCACCGCACACCGTACAATTCGACTGTATTACGATTTTATAATAAAAAGTATCTACAGTAGATATGGACATTAAAATATATACAGTCAAACCTGCTTTAGTGACCACCTGTCTACAAAGGCCACATTTGTTGGTTCCCTTGAAAATGGTTTCTCATTGAACCATGTACTAATGGAACCTGTCTGCAAGACCATCTGTCTACAAAGGCCACTTTTTGTGTTTCCCTTGGGCCGTCGCTATAGACAGGTTTGACTGTATACTATTCTTCACTGAGTTTCTGAATAAAGATATGAATAATACAAAAATTGTCAATTTCTGAATGGTAAGACTTCAAGGCGAAATTAAGGCTAAGTCGGCTTGAAGTCGTATACAATCACATCACTGGTCTGACGTCATTAGGGTTCAGAGTCGTTATGGTTTTTCTTCCTACATGGAGATTTATAATATCGAGAAAATTCGATTCTAAGATTCACATACAACTTCAGAACAACTTTAATTAGAATGTTTACTTATTTGAATAATCATATCAATTGATATTGCAAATTTGTCAAAAGTCGGATCGTAATGTGTGCGGTGGGCTTTAACCTGCCAGTGAAACTACGTACCAATGTAGATGCCATTGTTGGAACTCGTAACTGACTCGTCTAGGGCTGTAAGTCCGAGTGTATACATCGGCAGGGCCCCTATAGCTCCTACTACCATGGCTGCCACGAACACGTAGTAGTAATTGAACAAATCCGAACTCGTCGTCCTGGTCGTCGACGTTGTACTCGAACATTCATCAACCGATGCGTTGCCGGTAGTGCAGAAGAAACTGGGACCGGCACTGGCGTAGGAGTACGTCGGCGTGGTGAAGTGTGGGAGGGCGAAGAGACCGGCGGCGATGGCGACCAGGACACACCCTACTGAGACCCATCGGAGCTTGTGACCCCGATCACCCAGGTAACAGACGAAGAGGACTAAGAAGACGCTGACGATTTCGTAGATGCTGATCAGGAGGCCGGTCTGCTGACTGGAGAAGGCGAAACGACGCTCCAGGGAAGTGATCGAGCTTGGGAGGAAACCGTTGACGAAAAAACCCTGTCAAACAAGTAATAAAATAATTAGCTTTGTTTACGTTTCCTTTCATTTTTTCCCGCTTTTTTTTTTTTTTTTTTTTTTGGGGGGGGGGGGGGTAGCATTTTGACTTGTAAACCAAGCTGTTGTAATTGTATTCCTTAATAGTAATGTGAACAAATGAATGATAATCCCAGCACAACGATAATTTGATTTATAACTGGAAGATGCCATTTTAAATCTCAAATCTATATACTGTATTCTTTTGGGAAAAGTCGAAAAGTCAATATTTTCACGGCGCAAACAAAATAAGATCTTCGAAACTATAGTTGCGGCGACAACACGGGGCGTAGGACGGATTTTGCCCAGGCATTTCTTTTTGTTCTGGTAGGGGGAGGGTTAAAGAAGAATGAAATCCAATCTGACCTGAAAAAATGAGCCAAGACACATGACGACGAGAAGCCACCTAGCGGTACACATCTTCTGAATCCACCGTGGTCGACAACCCAACCATCCACAGATCAAGTCAGCTCTTCCGACATTGTCCGGTGATCTAACGCCGCCGTTGATGTCGGTTTGGCCGTTCATCCCGTGCTTTTCGTGACTTCCAGATGCGCGGTCGTTGTCCATTTCGACATCGTGCATCTCTTGAAGGATGTCGCGGTCGTGTAGGGCTACCTGCGACAAACTCGTACCAAGTTTGTGACGAACTCCGACCTCGTCTCCCATCGTGTAGTGCGGTGATCAATGGTCTCCGTGGATTGATCGAATTACGCCTACTTGGTATAATCATAAATACATCTGACGGTTATTATCATTTAAACAGTTAAAACTGGCATCAGGCTGAAGTTTGCACATTTTATAAGTTGGAGGATGTCAAAGTAATTTGGAATCCGATTTATGATATGTATTTGAAAGAAAGGCCAATAAATTCACTCTTAGACGCTTTGCAGTTGATGGAAGGTTATTTTATTTTGAAGGCAACAAAACAGCCCCGCCCACAATATATAAAAGAGGCATGTCTTCAACGTACGCCCTTGTACAATACAGTCTTTGTGGTCATGTAACTCAAATTGCCCACTATGCACGTGCACCACTTGTGACTTCTCTGCTGTAATGTCTTCTCAGGTCATGTGAAAGCTGTCACCTCCTGCAACCGAACTCAAGCCCAGGTCGTTGTCCAGCGTGCACTCAAGCCATTGCAAGAGAGGCCTGAGTGCACACTGAACAATAGCCTGCACCAAACCCAGGTCCAGCCACAGGAGGCAACAATCTCACATTACTACATATTCAAAGTAATCTTTTTCAAATAATCTTTTTTCAAAGAGTGCTTTTGAATTTTCAATTAAATATTCAATCTTTGTCCATTCAATGTTCCCAAATCTATTTGAGTCAATGACTTATTCAGCACGCAAAAAGACATATTAGAGGAGCACAGATGGTATGTTTGTTTATAAAACATAAAAAAGGAAAATGTCAGCACGACAGTCACATATATCCCAGGGAGCAAGCGAGCTCCTCTAGACTCTAGTATGTCTTGTTGATGAAAGGGTTTGATATTTTTGACGACTAATTAACTGCAGCTGAAGCCAGAACTTGGTCTGCATCTCCTACGCTTTTAATTTACAACATGATATATTCTTCACTAAATGAAGAAGTGATATTTATCCAAATAATACGTTATCATGGCGAAATTATCACTCAACAAATTTTTTTAAGTGCTTCCATATCTCATACTGATCAGTATGAGTTACTTGACAAAATGTGCACAATTTGGTGTTTTTTTAGACAAAATTGGGAACCTTTAGTGCACAATTCTGTTCAGCTATGCCTCCGTAAGAGCCAGAAAGGAGCTGGTGATCTCGAACGTTGTTTCGTTCTGCATGCAGGCGACCAATGCCATAAATTCAACATCTTCTCATAACTCGATCTAGCTCTGTCACACCGCCAGACAGACTCCAAACCAACAGAGGAGAGGGTTGGCCATTCGGTGTAAAGTAATATTTCGTTCTGTCTAGTTTCGGTTTGGGGCATATTAAACTCATGAAATCATTTTGAAAGTTTCACCACTTTTTTTCCCTGTTGATGTTAAAAAGACATTTAAATATACATGATTCAAAGATCCAAGGACCCAAACTGATCATGTTTACAAATTATACAATACAGTTATAAATACAGTATATATACAACAGTGAGTCAAACGAACAGATATGACAAGTACAATAATTATCGTAATAAAGATGACAAAAATAATAAATTTCCATCAATACAATACCAAAATAAACTAAGAGAAAGTAGTGGTCAAGATCGTCAAATTACTAAACTGATATATGGTTATGGTAGCAGATAAACAGACAAAAAAAATAATGTTGAGTAACCAAACAATCAAAGAAAATAGGGGGAAAATATTTTGAAAATAGGCAACGATAAAAGCCTTAAAACCTGAATTAACATAATTACGTTTGAGTTGAAAGGGTTACCACACATAAATATATATATATTACAAATTGGAATCGACTTTGATGTTATGATATTTTTACCAAAAGCAATTTAGAATAAAGGTTACGTGTTACAGAAGAATGATAGTCTGCAACAGGCGACTTACCTCTGTGTAACTCTAGAAGGCTGTGGAACTGGAATCTAAAGTGTCTTCATGTATATCACTCTTTGATAACTTTTGTAAAACTACTTTCACTATTAAGCCCTCTGAAGAGATTTATCTAAATCAGCTCTTAATAATCTCCAATCGCTAGGATATGTTGCAAATCCTGTTTAGAATAAAGGTTGCATGTTAAAGAAGAATGAAAGTCTGCAACAGACGACTTACCTCTTTGTAACTCTAGAAGGCTGTGGAACTGGAATCTAAAGTGTCTTCATGTATATCACTCTTTAATACCTTTTGTAAAACTACTTTCACTATTAAGCCCTCTGAAGAGATTTATCTAAATCGGCTCTTAATTCCTAATCGCTAGGATTTTGTAAATCCTCATTAAAATTCACTCCTTCAATGGCTCAGTACTTCTGTGCGCATTCATGACTTTAAATCGGGAGATGTCTCTAGAATTCATCTGTGGTATTTCGTCGGGGAGGTCTCGGTCGAGATAGATAGGCCTTTGGTTGAATGGGGGTGGGGGGGCAGGGGCGTCGCCAAAGGGGGGTGTGGGGGGGGGGGGGGGTACGACACCCCCACCTGTCAGGATATTGTCGGTAAACTTGCGCTGCCGTCGGGAAAAAGAGAAAAGGGGGAGGGGAAAAAAGAGAGGGAAAAAAGAGGGAAAAAAGAGAGGGAAAGGGAAAGAAAAGAAAAAAGGAAAAGGAAAAGAAAAGAAAGAAAGGAAAAGAAAGGAAAAGAAAGGAAAGAAAAGAGAAGAAAGAAAGAGAAAAAAGAAAAAGAGGGAGGAGAGGAGAGGAAAGAAAGGAAAAGAAAGAAAAGAAAGAAAGAAAAAAGAAGAAAAAAGAGTGAAAGGGAAACAAAAGAAACGGGGGATGAAAGAGAGAAGAGAGAGGAAAGGTAAGAGTCTGAGAGAGGAGGAGTGGGAGTAAAAGAGAGAAGGGGGTTGTTGGGTGGTGTCGTCTCGTCGAGGGAGCAAGAAAGACACGGGTAAATATGTTGCTGTGTCGGGTCAGCTGTGTCGGTATTCTTGCTCGATCCTCGTGTACTATATCAATGCAGAAGTCTGAAGTCGGTGAGATGTATATTGTCGGTCGGCCGACAAGTTTTTTTCCCTACGAACTGTGATTTCTTATCCGCTGTGACGACTTCAAGAGTGACTACAACTATAATACTTGTATTTTCTCGAAGTTTCACTTTCCTATAATATCAGCTAAAGAAATCAGAGGTTTAAAATTTTCGGGGAAACTAAATTCAAACAAGGTTTAAGAGTCAACAAGGGGAAACTTCATTAAGACGAGTCGAGAATGGTACAACGAATCGTCTTCCTTTTCTAATAATTAAAGGAAACGTCAAAGCTTCCGCGCTTCGCGCGAGAATGGGAAACTGAATTCAGACAAATAGGGCTTATTAAAAGTCGAAAACGGTACAACGAATCGTGTTCTTTCTCTAATAATTTGAGGAAACGTCAAAGCTTTCGCGCTTCGCGCAAGAGGGGGAAACTGAATTCAGATGAATAGGGCTTAATAAGATTCGAAAACGGTACGAGGAATCGTCTTCCTTTCTCTATATTTCGATGAAACGCCAAAAATTCCGCGCTTCGCGCGGAAGGGGAAAACTTCATTTAGACGAGTCGAGATAGGTACAACGAATCGTCTTCTTTCTCTAATAATTTAAGGAAACGTCAGAGCTTCCGCGCTTCGCGCGAGAGGGAGAAACTGAATTCAGACAAAATTAATAGGGCTTATTTAGAGTCGAAAACGGTACAACGAATCGTGTTCTTTCTCTAATAACATGAGGAAATGTCAAAGCTTTCCCGCTTCGCGCGAGAGGGGGGAAACTGAATTCAGATGAATAGGGCTTATTAAGAGTCGAAAACGGTACGACGAATCGTCTTCTTTCTCTAATAATTTAATGAAACGTCAAAACTTCCGCGCTTCGCGCGGGAGGGGGAATCTTCATTCAGATAAGGATTAAGAGTCGAGAACAGTACACCGAATCGTCTGCTTTTTCTCATTATTTAATGAAACGTCAAAGCTTCCGCGCTTCGCGCGAGAGGGGGAAACTGAATTCAGATGAATAGGGCTTAATAAGATTCGAAAACGGTACGAGGAATCGTCTTCCTTTCCGTATATTGTGAAGAAACGCCAAAAATTCCGCGCTTCGCGCGGAAGGAGAAAATTTCTTTTAGACGAGTCGAGATCGGTACAACGAATCGTCTTCTTTCTCTAATAATTTAACGAAACGTCAAAGCTCTCGCGCTTCGCGCGAGAGGGCGAAACTGAATTCAGATGAATAGGGCTTATTAAGAGTCGAAAACGGTACGACGAATCGTCTTCTTTTTCTAATAATTTAATGAAACGTCAAAACTTCCGCGCTTCGCGCGGGAGGGGGAAGCTTCATTCAGATAAGGAATAAGAGTCGAGAACAGTACACCGAATCGTCTGCTTTTTCTCATAATTTTACGAAACGCCAAAGCTTCCGCGCTTCGCGCAGGAGGGGGAGAAACTGAATTCAGACAAGGATAAACAGTCGAGAACAGTAGAGCAAATCGTCTTCTTTTCCTAATAATTTAAGGAAACGTCTAAGCTTCCGCGCTTCGCGCGGGAGGCCCATTACCCACACACCCCTAATGAGCGCGCTTTTAAGTGGTTATCTTGCTCATTACCGGGGCGCCCCCCCTAAAATAAGATACTAGCCCCGCGCCTGCATAGATAGCCTTGATGCTGACTAAATTGAAGAAATAATTCGTATATTTATGTCGTCGAGGAAAATGACAATTTTGCGCATGAGCAAGTACTATAGATAGTCCATAGGAAAAACAATTTAGCCTTCGGTGCCAGGTTTATAGGGTTGAATTTGTAGATATTGGACATTTAATTTTGTCGGTAATTGGTGGCTAGTTTTGTCAGTAATCGTTGGCCTCTACACCCCCCCCCCCCATTGAAAAAGGTCTAGCGACGCCCCTGGGGGGGGCATAACATTGCAAACCGCGCGCCCCATTCAAGGTAATACGGATTTTTCCTTCACTTGCCCTGTTTGAGCTGGATAAATATTCGACTCTCTTTACTTTTGTCACGACTTGTTAAGAGTAAATAGAGGATCGATGGCTGGTTATTGTGATTGGTAAACTGAAAGTCCTTAATAAACTTAGTATTACATAATACTTTAGGTTCTAAGATTTCTATCCCTTCGAGAGGATCATCCCTTGGCGAACAAAAGGAATCAAGATTGCAGACCTTGTTCGTAAGTCCTGCAGGTTTTCAAAGGGGCCTGCAAGCAGGGGCGTCGCTAGACCCTTTTCAGTGGGAGGGTGTACAGGCCACCGGTTACCGACAAAACTAGCCGCCGCTTACCGACAAAATATGCCCAATGTCCCATTGTCTACAAATTTAACCCAATAAACCCGGAGCCAGGGGCTAAATAATTTTCCCATGAACTATCAGGCGCGTGGCTAGTATTTTATTTTATGGGAGGGCGGTAGTGAGCACGCGAAGCGCGCTCCTTAGGGGGTGGTGCAGGGAGGGGGTTGTTTACCCCTCCCCCCCCCCCTTTCCGCGCGAAGCGCCGAAGCTTTGACGTTTCATTACATATTTGAGAAAGAAGACGACTCGTTGTACCGTTCTCGACCTTCATCATTGTCTGGATTTTCAAAAATGTTTCTTGGCCCAATGAAAAGTCACGGTTCGTATATAGGGGAAAAAAATTGGCGGCTGACCGACAAAATACATCTCACCGACTTCAAACTTATAAGACCTGATGCATGGCTGATCTTCAACGAAACGGAGTTAAGTCTTTTGTCAACTCTGTTTGTTGCTACTGCAGTTAGCCAGTGAAAACGAACTCGTTTGATCAAATTATCGAAAAGCAAGCATTACTTTCAAGTTACTATGTCCCTTTTGCAGGCCCAAAAAATGAAAAGGTTAAACTCCAATGGCATTTGAAAGATAATACTAATTTAGAACTCCCCTTAAAAAAATGGGGCTTGAAAATGTCTTTAAGTTAGAAAATAACGACTATTAGTTGTCGAATCGACTTAGGAGCAATAGAGCCGATAAGTAATAGTCTTGATTTTCTGACCATTGTAGCGCATGGTCGTACGTTTTATGCTGCGCAAAGATTCAATCAGTTTAATTTTGGCCATTAAAAGAAGTGGGTTATTGTAGTAGACAAATCCTTTACAGCTCATTTTATGTACGTTATTACCAAAGAAGAAGAAAAAGCCAATCAGTCACTCAATACCAGTGGCGTAAGCAGAATTTTTTCAAGGGGGAGG
>JAVYIG010015605.1:0-35132 GCA_035222895.1 Strongylocentrotus droebachiensis | reverse complement strand
GATTCAGAGGCGAGAACGGTTATACGAATCTTTAATGATTTAATAAAACGTAAAAGCTTCCGCGCTTTGCGCGGGATGGAGGGGAAACTAAATTCCGACGAGTATTATTTTCGAGAACGGTACAACTAATCGTCTTCTTTCTCTAATGATTTAATGAAAATTAAAAACTTCCGCGCTTCGCGCGGCAGGGGGGAACCTGAATTCAGACGAGGATTAAGAGTCGAGAACTGTACAGCCAATCGTCTTCTTTCTCTCATAACATTATGAAACTTAAAAGCTTCCGCGCTTCGCGCGGGAAGGGGGGGGGGGACCTGAAATCGGACAAGGTTTAAGAGTCGAGAACTGTACAACAAATCGTCTTCTTTCGAATGATTTATTGAAACGTAAAGCTTCCGCGCTTAGCGCGGGAGGGGAGGGGGAACTGAATTCAGACGATGATTAAGAGTCGAGAACTGTACAGCCAATCGTCTTCTTTCTCTCATAATCTTATGAAACTTAAAAGCTTCCGCGCTTTGCGCGGGAAGGGGGGGGGGGGACCTGAATTCGGACAAGGTTTAAGAGTCGAGAACTGTACAACAAATCGTCTTCTTTCGAATGATTTATTGAAACGTAAAAGCTTCCGCGCTTAGCGCGGGAGGGGGGGGGGGGGGGAACTGAATTCAGACGAGGATTAAGAGTCGAGAACTGTACAGCCAATTGTCTTCTTTCTCTCATAATCTTATGAAACTTAAAAGCTTCCGCGCTTTGCGCGGGAAGGGGGGAGGGGACCTGAATTCGGACAAGGATTAAGAGTCGAGAACTGTACAACGAATCGTCTTCTTTCGAATGATTTAATGAAACGTAAAAGCTTCCGCGCTTGTCGCGGGAAGGGGGGGGGGACCTGAATTCGGACGAGGATTAAGATTCGAGAACGGTACAACGAATCGTGTTCTCTCTCTATAATGATTTAATGAAACGTAAAAGCTTCCGCGCTTTGCGCGAGAGGGGGGGGGGGGAACCTGAATTCAGACGAGGATTAAGAGTCGAGAACTGTACAGCCAATCGTCTTCTTTCTCTCATAATCTTATGAAACTTAAAAGTTTCCGCGCTTCGCGCGGGAAGAGGGGGGGGGGGACCTGAATTCGGACGAGGATTTAGAGTCGAGAACGGAACAACGCATCGTCTTCTTTCTCTAATATTTTAATGAAACGTCAAAGCTCCGCTCAGGACGGGAGGGGGGGGGGGAAATGAATTCAGACAAGGATTAAGAATCGAGAACGGTACAGCGAATCGTCTTCTTTCTCTTATAATCTTGTGAAACGTCAAAGCTTCCGCGCGAAGCGCGGGAGTGGGGAACCTAAATTCAGACGAGGATTCAGAGGCGAGAACGGTTATACGAATCTTTAATGATTTAATAAAACGTAAAAGCTTCCGCGCTTTGCGCGGGATGGAGGGGAAACTAAATTCCGACGAGTATTATTTTCGAGAACGGTACAACTAATCGTCTTCTTTCTCTAATGATTTAATGAAAATTAAAAAACTTCCGCGCTTCGCGCGGCAGGGGGGAACCTGAATTCAGACGAGGATTAAGAGTCGAGAACTGTACAGCCAATCGTCTTCTTTCTCTCATAACATTATGAAACTTAAAAGCTTCCGCGCTTCGCGCGGTGGGGGGGGGGACCTGAAATCGGACAAGGTTTAAGAGTCGAGAACTGTACAACAAATCGTCTTCTTTCGAATGATTTATTGAAACGTAAAAGCTTCCGCGCTTAGCGCGGGAGGGGAGGGGGAACTGAATTCAGACGATGATTAAGAGTCGAGAACTGTACAGCCAATCGTCTTCTTTCTCTCATAATCTTATGAAACTTAAAAGCTTCCGCGCTTTGCGCGGGAAGGGGGGGGGGGGACCTGAATTCGGACAAGGTTTAAGAGTCGAGAACTGTACAACAAATCGTCTTCTTTCGAATGATTTATTGAAACGTAAAAGCTTCCGCGCTTAGCGCGGGAGGGGGGGGGGAACTGAATTCAGACGAGGATTAAGAGTCGAGAACTGTACAGCCAATTGTCTTCTTTCTCTCATAATCTTATGAAACTTAAAAGCTTCCGCGCTTTGCGCGGGAAGGGGGGAAGGGACCTGAATTCGGACAAGGATTAAGAGTCGAGAACTGTACAACGAATCGTCTTCTTTCGAATGATTTAATGAAACGTAAAAGCTTCCGCGCTTGTCGCGGGAAGGGGGGGGGGGGGACCTGAATTCGGACAAGGATTAAGAGTCGAGAACTGTACAACGAATCGTCTTCTTTCGAATGATTTAATGAAACGTAAAAGCTTCCGCGCTTTGCGCGAGAGGGGGGGGGGGGAACCTGAATTCAGACGAGGATTAAGAGTCGAGAACTGTACAGCCAATCGTCTTCTTTCTCTCATAATCTTATGAAACTTAAAAGTTTCCGCGCTTCGCGCGGGAAGAGGGGGGGGGGACCTGAATTCGGACGAGGATTTAGAGTCGAGAACTGCATGTAAAACGAATCGTCTTCTTTCGAATGATTTAATGAAACGTAAAAGCTTCCGCGCTTCGCGCGGGAGGGGGGGGTACTAAATTCAGACGAGGATTAAGAGTCGAGAACGGTACAACGAATCGTGTTCTTTCTCTAATGATTTAATGAAACGTAAAAGCTTCCGCGCT
The DNA here is from genome assembly GCA_035222895.1 of Strongylocentrotus droebachiensis. Classification (NCBI taxonomy): domain Eukaryota; kingdom Metazoa; phylum Echinodermata; class Echinoidea; order Camarodonta; family Strongylocentrotidae; genus Strongylocentrotus; species Strongylocentrotus droebachiensis. Next base: position 32,470 of record JAVYIG010015605.1, on the reverse strand, counting down.
TCGCGCGAGATGGGGGGGGGGGGGGGGGAACCTGAATTCAGACGAGGATTAAGAGTCGAGAGCTCTCCAAAAATCGTTATAATTTAATAAATCGTAAACAATTCTTGTGAAACGTCCAAGCCTCCGCTCGAAGCGCGGGAGGGGGGGGGGGGGGGACCTGAATTCAGACGAGGATTCAGAGGCGGAGAACGGTAATACGAATCTGTAATGATTTAATGTTACCTTCCGCGCTTCGCGCGGGATGTAGGGGGAACTAAATTCCGACGAGGATTATTTTCGAGAACGGTATAACGAATCGTCTTCTTTCTCTAATGATTTAATGAATCGTGAAAGCTTCCACGCTTCGCGGAAGGGGGAAAACTGATTTCAGACGAGGATTAGTGTCGAAAACGGTACAACGAATCGTCTTCTTTCTCTAATGATTAAAGGAAACTTAAAGAGCTTCCACGCAAAGCGCGGGAGGGGGGGGAACCTGAATTCAGACGAGGATTAAGAGTCGAGAACTCTCCAAAGAATCGTAATAATTTAATAAATCGTAAAATTTTCCGCGCTTCGCGCGGGAGGGGAAAAAATAAATTCAGACGAGAATTATTTTTGAGAACGGTACAACGAATCGTCTTCTTTCTCTAATAATTTAATGAAACGTCAAAACTTCCGCGTTCGCGGAGGAGGGAGGGGGAAACTCGACCCTCCCTGCACCGACCCCCCCCCCCGCGCATTACGTCACTGTTGGTCACCATTACGTACCAATATTTGGCTCGCATAATTTCAAATTTGGGCCCCCCCCCCCCTAAGAAATCCTGGATCCGCGCCTGAGACTAGGCTTAGGCCCTAGTTTATAAAAACCGTTAAGAAAACGCAAAGTTTAATTTCGATTTCCAATCATAAATAACTTGATAATCAGACAGACGATTGGTTTGTAAAAGTCACGGGATTCCTGACTGACCTTACAGAGGCTAAGCTAAAGGTTTAAAGGTTTAAAATTATGATTGCAGCATGAGCTAAATCCATGATTTTGTTTCAGAATCTGAGGCAATGTTACCGAGTCACTTTAAGTTAGATCTATATTACTATTAGGTATTTACTAGTCTATTTAGTGAATTTCGGCTAGCACCCAGGCCAGGGGCCCGTTTCTCGAAACCGTCATAAGTCTAACTTCTTGACCAAATCAGCTTTAGTAAGCTACTTGTCCGCTACATGTTTAACTAAGACCTCTTTGCCAAGATTAAGGACAACATCCTGACTAAGTACTACCGTATGTATTTATGACGCCTCTGACACGGTCATATATCTGTCATAAACTTGATAAAAACATAAGACTCATAACTTTTTAGTTGATGGGCAGCGAACTCGTAGAGTCCTACGATGCATGAAGTCTAACCGTAAACGCTAAAGGGTAATCCAATCACAGTGTGATTATCTTACAAAAATTCATCTCTTGGAGTAAAAAAAAAAGTGTTATGATGTTTTTCTTTTTGTTTTATAATGTGCAAAGTTTATCACTAGATTTTGTTTGCATATGTTTCTTTATTATTCATTCAACAGGTTGGCATTCATGCAAGCAAGCCCTACAACTTGTAGAACAACTGCCATGTATCAACACTCCATACAAACCAGCTCAGGATGATGGGAACTAAGCTGAATGTATCCTTATTGAGTGTATGCGTTTAAATGATAACAAAATAAAAATTATCTTAGATAATGATGGGTTATAGATTGCTAAGCTGCTGTTACAGGACACTGATGTTGTTTCCCTTCATATCCCTCACATTCCCTTCTCTTTAACAACCCCTGGGGGCTGGCCTAAGATGTTGTTTTCTTTATGAAGGAGTGTTACTACAGTCGAACGGCGTGTAATGCTTTTTTTTTTAATTGTCCTTGCTAAAAACCTAGTTGATACATATGATAATATAGTTGGGAGAATTCCGGAATTAAGCAGATCATTTTTTCAAATTTTGATCATTAATGATAGCCTGTTTTCACTCAAACTTTCAGATTATCTTTAAATGTATATCGAGCATTGAAGTCACTACCTTATCACCATTTTCTCTCATCTGAACAATGTTAACAAGAACCTTAAATGAAGCTTGCACAAGAAATACTTTTATTTGTAAAGGTATGAACTAGAAATGTCCAATAGACACCAGTTTAAATATAAAAAGGACTACTTTATTTTTAAGACCTGTTAGAATTGTCAATGGAGAATTGGGCAGTTACCCTTTTTTGTTTAAAAGTTGAAATGCAGTGTACATACCACATGTATGCTCATCTAAAGGTCTGTTAAAATGAGATCTGCTTACTATTCATAAGGACCGCTATTCATAAGGACCACTATTCATAATTTGAGAAAAGGGTCATTGTTCATTAGGGTCATTATTCATACATGTAAGAACCGCTATTCATAATCGAATAGGAGGGTTGCTTTTCATAATGTGAGAAGAGGGTGGCTATTCATGATGCGGAATGAGGGTCGCTATTCAAAATACGAGAAAAGGGTCATTATTCATAAGGACTGCTTTCATAAGAACCGCTATTCATAAGGACCACTATTCATAATTTGAGAAAAGGGTCACTATACATTAGGGTCATTATTCATACATGTAAGAACCGCTATTCATAATCAAAGAAGGGGGTCGCTATTCATAGAAATTAAATAAGCAAACAAAATTATATTAAAGGTAATACAAAGTTTTGGTATGGGGTCATGAATTTGGTTCAAATGAACATATTGGAAGCATATGCGATCCTACAGTATTCAGTGATCGTTGTCGCGGTTGAAATCAAGTTTAAAGAAGAAATTGTAAATAATTAACTCTTTATGTTGTATAGCTCCCTCTAAAGGTCAAGATATTAATTTAGCATTAAAACAATGTTTCTTGACTAAAATCGACCGATTGGCTATTCCCGTTTGGAAATTATATATCACAACTGCATATTCTGAGATGTTCATTTTAGCAGCTACCATTGGATGGCCGTATAGGCATTGATATTCAAATTTTCTCGAAAGCAGAAGTGTAGTGCTTGTAATGCATCCTTAGGGCATCCAAATATATCAACATTTTCAAGAATCGCAATCCGGCCATTTTCAAAATTCCCAAAACTTTGTATTACCTTTAAGAAAGGGGGGAGGGGGGGGGGGAAATTACACCGGTGAATAGGATTATATGTGCGTTGGGTTTTACTGTATTTTTTGTCACCACAGGAGCGGGGCAGATTCATAAGCTACATGAAGGTAATGGGGATGTCTCTATATAATCATCAAAGATAAAAGGTACAATATACTTTTAAAAAAGACATACCGGTAATACAGGGTACGCCATCGTTCGCATAACGCCTAATGGTCACAATATCATATCTTAATGGCTTAAAATCTTGAAAATCTAACTTCCTTACTTATATGGAAAATATATCTTGCTATATTGTGTATAATTTATGAAAGGATGGTATATAACCAGGCGCGGATCCAGGGGGGGGGGGGGCCAGCAGGCCTTGCCCCCCCCCCCCCAAAAAAAAAAAGAGAGAGAGAGAGAGAGAAGGAAAAGAAGGGAAAGAGGGGAGAAAGGGAAAGAAAGAAGAGGAAGAAGAGTTGCAATTTTCCCGCCAACAAGTTGTAGTTCAGGGGGGGGGGGGGCAAAAAGCCCTTGCCGCCCCCTTTCCCCCACCCCCTAAAACAGGGGGAAAGAAGGGAAAGGGAAATAGGAGAGCTAAAAGGAACAAAAAAGAGGAAGAAAAAAAGAAGGGGAGAACAGTTACGATTTTTCCCGCCAATAAGGTGTAGATCAGGGGGGGGGGGGGGCTTGGTTTATTTCTAATTCGATAGCGGTGATTTACAAATGCTGCTGAAATGACATAATTTTCAGAGATTTTTTCCTCAATGTTTAGTAAATTATACTTTTTTATGCGTTTGTTGGAAAATGGCGAATTCATGAAGAAAGAAAGAAAGAATAGTGAATTAAATGCCTAAAACCCTTGAGCTTCGGGGGCTCCACCCATCGACCCCACCAGGGCCCTAAGGCAGGCCCTGCATGCTTATGTGACCGTTATAAAATGCCTAAAACCCTGAACTTCTGGAGGCTCCGTCCCGTGGACCCCACGCCAATTCATGTCATGCCATGCAGTGTCACAAATAAGGTATCAAAATATGCTCATCTGACCGGAATTAATTGCCTGAAACCCCTGAGCTTCCGGGGGCACCGCCCCCTGGATCCCACGCCAATTCATGACCTGTCAGTGTCACAAATAAGGTATCAAAATATGCTCAGTTGACTGTTATTAAATGCCTATACCCCCTGAGCTTCTGGGGCTCCACCCCCCGGAACCCACACCAATTCTTAACCTGCCAGTGTCACAAATAAGGTATACAAATATGCTCACCTGACTGTAATTATTGCCCAAAGCCCCTGAGCTTCAGGGCTCTGCCCCCTGGAGCTAACCTAATTTGTGTCCCGTCAATGTCACAAATAAGGTATGAAAAGATGCTAATCTGATCGTAATTTATTGCCCAAAACCTCTGAGCTTCTGGGGGCTCCGCCCCTGGACCCCACGCCAATTTGTGACCTGTCAGTGTCACAAATAGGGTATAAAAGTATGCTCATCGATGGTAATTTAATGTATAAAACTCCCGAGCTTCTAGGGGCTCCCCCCCCTTGACCCCCGCAGGGGCTTCCCCTAAGACCCCCACGCCAATTTATGCAATGCTCTACCTAATCGTACATACCTACCCCCCCCCCCCCCCCTCCCTCACCTACTTTAGAAACGTTCAGCAGGGCCTGCATGTAAGAGTGGGGTGGTGCGGATCTTTTTTGTCTATCCCCTTGACGAAAATTGTTGGTAATATGTACTTGTCCTAAGGGAATGCTGCAGGGAGGGTGGGCCGAATGGCGCAGCGTGGTCGGACTGATTGGGGGTAGGGGTGATGTACATTATTGTAGCACGCCTTTTTTCTTTATTTCTTCAAAAAAAATTGTTTTTAATAAATGTTTTCGACAAATATTCAAGGCCATGTATCATCCCCCCCCCCCCATCGCTACGCCACAGCCATGGGAGTGGGGGTGTCCCCTTTTCAAAATTCCCCTTTCTTGTTATTATTTTGTTTGCTTATTTAATTTTTATGAATAACGACCCTTATTCCGTATTATGAATAGCGACCCTCTTCCCGTATCATGAATAGCAACCTTCTTCCGGTATTATGAATAGTGATCCTCATTCCGCATTATGAATCGAGCAAGGTTACCATTTCTATAATATTGGCATCAAGAGAACTGTACTGGTACATTGGTATGCTTACGAGTCTTAATGTTCTTTTAATCAGGAACAATGCCACAGACCTAAATGTATGACCTTTGAAATATTTCAAGTCATACATATTTTCAAGTCATTGTAAATGTGCAATTCATTTGATTTCAACCCTAAAAGTGTTCTGCAATACTTCACTTTATGTGTAAACCATTGGTAGGATCTTAACACATGAGTAACTAGTATTCCAAAGCTAACCACTTGATATAATAGATGTTAAAACAGTTATTTAGTGTATATGTGGATGCTTTTCTAAGTTTAAACAAAAATTGTTTTGCTCCTTGATTTCACAAATTCTATAACGCACAGTACTTTACCAGATTGCCTCTTACGGTAGCAGGGTATTCATGGAGCATTATCGAGATGGCATCAGGAAGAGAGGTATGAACTATGAAACAATTTTTTTATACGTGATGTTTTTGTATTTTTATAATTTTATTCATGGATGTACCTAACCCGAAATATAAATCTTTCAAAAACCTGGAACATTTCTTAATAACATAAAACCAACCTTCATGTATCATTGCTTTGAATGGCATGCTTATAAAATATCTGATAATGCTATTGCATAATTTTAAATCAACTGTTGGGGGCTCCTGTTTATGTATCATTATATGATTGTTTTGCACATGTAAGCGTTGCTGGGTGGAATATTATTATAGTATATATTTAATTGTATTTAGGGTTTAAACTGTGATATATTTATCTTTCCCTTTATAGTGTTCGGCAGGTGAAGCGCCACTGCCCAGAATCATCTGAGCAGGACATTGCCCGAGCTATTTGTCCGATGCCCTCTCGCCTTATCCTTGCTGATCACACTGTCCAACACTGCAATGTCATCAAGCTGCTCGGAGTGTTTATGCAGTCCAATATCAAATTGTGTCCTTGTAATGCCCTTATTTAACTGTTTAGCAGCTCAATAAATAGTGTACATTCAGAGCTTCTTACTAAAGGTATTACAAAGTTTTGGTAAGGGGTCTTGAATTTGGTTCAAATAAACATATTGGAAGCATATACTATCCTACAATAATCAGTGATCGTTGTCGCGGTTGAAATCGATTCTAAAGTTATGAAATTGTAAATAATTAACTTTTTATGTTGTATAGCTCCCTCTCAAAGTCAATATATTAATTAAGCTATAAAACAATGTTTCTTGACTAAAATCGACCAATTAGCTATTCCGGTTTGGAAATTATATATCACAACTACATATTCTAAGATTTTTATGGTCGCAGTTACCATTGTAAGGTTAATTGTTCAATTTTTCTTTGAAAAAATACATCAGTACAACAGAATTTAATCAAATTTGGCAGGGATTATTCATGAGAAATTATAGGTTGTTGAGGTACCTTGCCCCTCAACGGAACCCCCGAAAATGTCCATACATGTATATAGCAATTTCTTTACTTTGACTCTAAAACTTAATGCAGGCACTCAATAAAATTTGACATTTGAGAGGGGATCTGAATTTGTTTGTATTGATTACCTTGCCCCTCATGAGGACTCAGGGGCAGTGCTCCCCTAAGGGTCTCTTGTACGTAGTGTTGCCAGATGTTTATACATGAGGGGGGGGGGGTATATTAAAAAAATAATCATCTGTGGTACATTTTCGATGTAGGTACCCAAGGGCACAAGTGATAATATAGTAATATAATAAAGTAAGTGATGTGGCCACTAATTTTACAGGCTCTGTTAAACACAAGGTACATTGATCTCTTGTTATACATGTATGTTGTAATGAAGGTATTGAAATGATATTGATATGTAATTATGGTTCAAGGGGAAAAAATATTTGCGTTCATTCCAAAGTTTTCTCTCCACTATTTATACATGCAAATTGTTTAGCAATTGTTCAGCTCTCACATTGCTGAAGCAAATGGTCATTTGATGCCAAATAAGATACTCATATGTTTGCAATTTTCCATTCTCAAATAAGCAGGGGCGGCGATCGGGGGGGGGGACGGGGGGACACGTCCCCCCCTCAATTTTTTTAGGGGGGATCTTCCCCCCCTGAAAAATTGAAAAAGTGAGAAAAAAGTGTATAGCAAATACTGACTAAAGACTGTAACAAACTTTTAGGCTCTGGAGGGCCCTAGAGTGCAGCGTTTAGACAAATAAAAGTGCAAAATTCTTCCCGCATAATATTCTTCGAAGTGTACAGTAAATATTCTAGAAAAGTGAAGTGTGAAAAAGGTATATTGCTTGTTTTTATACTATTCTTTTGCTAATTAAAGTATGTAATTTGTTAATACAACAAAACTTCAAAAACCTGTGAGGGGATGGTCACTTCCGTAACCTCTACCCCTCTCGTTCTGTTTGCTCCCTCGCCTTGTTCTTATGATGAGGGGGGGGGGGGGGGGGGGCTTGGGGTCAGTTGCCCCCCTAATAAAATTCAAACTTGATTTATTTCTAACTCGATACCAGTGATTTACAAATGTTGCTGAAATGGCATGGTTTTTCCCTTAGCTTCTGGGGGCTCTGCCCCCTGGACCCCACCAAGGGCCCTATGGCTGGCCCCTGTTTGCTCATCTGACTGTGATTGAATGCGTAAAACCCTGAGCTTCCGGGGGGTCTGCCCCCTGGACCCCACCAGGGGCTCTAAGACGAGCCCCTGGATGCTCATCTGACCATTATTAAATGCCTAAAACCCCTGAGCTTCATGGGCCTACGCCCCTGGACCACACCCCAATTGACGCTCCACTTGTTATGCTCGCTTTGCTCTACCTAATAAAATACTTTAGCCTCCCCCTCTATGATAAACGTTCCACGAGGCCTGCATGTACAATGTTAGAGTGGGGATGCAGATTTTTTTCTCCCCCCCCCGTTTTTGTTCAATATACGCCACTGCTCCCCCGTCCCTCGCATTTCGCCCCCCCCCCCCCCCGGTCATGAAAAGAAATCGCCACCCCTGCAAATAAGCATTACCGCCAATTATGTTATTAAATGTACTTCTTCTGTTTTGTCTTTCACACTAAATAGATGGGCATTTTTAAGCACATTTTTTAAATGTTCTTGAAAATCTATTACAAAAGCTGTGTGTATCAACTACAGATCTATTTTCCTATGTTCATACCTGGTTATACAGTTTATATTAAAATAACCTAACAAATGTTACCATAATCATGTTTGGTGTTGGTTATTACTTCATGTGTCAACAAACACTACACGTTTCAAGTGTAATCAGTTTTTGAGAGGTTTCAAGAAATGTAAAGTGTTAGCAGCCCAAATTTTGTGGCAAAAATTAACACACACTTCTGCAAATATTTGTAAAACAAATATGTTTGAAGATGAATATTGATGACAGAATGCCCTATTTGAGTTTACTGTTGTAGGCAGAAACCCCAATTTCAGTTTCTTAAATTTTGCAGCAGTTTTTGTTTCAATATCACTTTATTAACAATCATGATTATAGTACATACAGTTGTATAGATACTACAAGTAGAAAAGAGAAGAAGCCCAGGTCATGTTTTATTATTAACAATGCAGGGCTAATACTTCATATTATTCATACTGAAATTCGTGATGCATAATGTAGACAAATATTAACGGACACGTTTAACATATCGTCTGTTTGGGGTCACAAGGGCCCTGACTCCATGTCAAAGTAATACAGATCAATGCCACTGTGGCTCCAAACAGACAATGTTACATGCATTCAAAATGAATATATAGAATTTAGAAACAATATATGTGACTGATATGTGTAAATTACATTATAGAGAGAGAAACAAATTAATTTTATCTGAACTCTACATTCATAAAAAAGCTGTAGAACAAGTATGAATGATGAATCAAGCATAACAAGAAACGGGACCAAGATGAATGATAGGAAGCAGAAGGAGAAGAAGAAAAAAAGAATGAGAGAGGAAAAGGAGTAGGGGTAGGAGAGAGAAAGAGGGGCAGAAGAAGAAAGAGAAGAAGAAAAATAGACAGAAAGAGAATAAAAAGAAGGGAGAAAAGAGAAGAAAGGAAGAAAAGGAGGGGGTCAAGAAACAGGAAGAAAAAGAGTAAGAATGTGGAATATGCATTTTTTAAGACTACAGAAGGCTGTGGCCCTCCCAACATGGCTTATCCTTAGAGCAGTATATTGAAAAGGAAGAAGTTACTGCAATCTTTGATACGGTGTAAAATACGTTCAGAAATTATACAGACGTGTCCTTGTAACAAACACAATCAAACAAGATCAAATAATTGGATCAAATTACCATACAAAATGAGTGCTTCAGAGCATGTTTATGGCTTTTTGAAATGATGTTGCTGCATATAGTGTTTTGGCAAGAACTGGATTAGGAGTTGAATGATCATGATCAGTGATCGTAACTTGGTCAACATCCCAATTAATTCCTAATTTAATTCTTCCTTTTCTTTCTACTGTGATTCACGAGAGACCAGACAGCTATAGTAAAAAATAGTGGACACAAGATATATCATTTAAACCATGAGCGTTTATTCAAATCCGTGCTAAAATCTAGCCGGGATATTCCAATAACAATTAAGGTAGTCTATTTATAAAGCGAAAGACTGCCGCTTTTCAAATTACACTACATTATCATCAAACTTGTCAAATGCGTTGATGTTATTGTCAATGATGATCGATGAACCGACGATGTCAAAGAAACAATTAGGGTCTATTCTGTCGATGACGACAAAGGTAGAGTTTCTGATGATCTCGAAGAAACAAGATTTGACGATGTGGAAAAGAAGACCCAAGTTTCTGACGATGTCGAAGAAACAAAAAGAGACGATGTGGAAAAGAATAGCAAAGTTTCTGACGATGTGGAAGGTAAGCGTAAATCCTGACCTTCAAACAAAGAACGGAAATTGACGGTGTAAATATACAAACTGGGGTTTGTATACTGTCAAACAGAAAGATGGCGTGGTCTTCATACACAGAAACGATGTCGATGATGGCGAAAGTAAAGTTATCATGATGATTATGAACGAAGAAACGAATGGTCGATGTCAAAGGTAGAGTTCTGATGATGAATGAAGACGGAAGGTCAATGTTGACGATAAAAAAGGAAAATGGCGACCTTCAAACAACCAAAATAAGGTTTTCAGCACAAAAGTGATGATGCAGGCAAGTCGGTCAAACTGTTGCTTTATTGATATATTGCCGAAACAACACAATACAAAAGAAATATCACTGGATACTGAATGGTGCCAAATAAGCAAAGGTCCTCCCGTTACCACTTTCTCCCATTGCCAAACAGTACTGTTGATCGATTAAATCCAATTGCGTCACATCTATTTCATGCTTGTAGTCAGTAGCTCCTGCAATAATAACATAAAGAATACATTTTTGATTACCGGTACACAGAGAAACAGAATTTAGACAATTATTTGGCAGAGAGATTTTTTTAGGATTGAATACAAGTTTGATTTTGCTCCAGAAGTTTAGATCTATCACTGCATCAGTGTCACAAATTATCAATTATCTCCAAGCTCTGATACAGTTTTACATATTGTAAGTGTTACCACGGTTAACAGTCCGTGTCTGCATGCATGGGCCTGGCCATGTACAATTTTTAGTTTATTTCTTAAATAAATATCTTTCAAACCCTAGCTGCTCTGCAGTTGCAGTACCATCACTCTGGAAACAATATCCAACCTAGGCCACACAGCAGCATTAGTGTACTTTTTTGTATTACCTCTATGAAAATTCAAATCGCGAGTCTACTGTCAAACTTGCCGATCATATCAGTCACTTCGTACTCATTGTGTTCACGAGTGTGTAATTGTGTGCGATCGATTGCCCTCTCAGCACGTATGCAGCGCTATAGAGGTCAATACGCATTAGCATTGTCTACTCGAGTGACCTAGGCTAGGCCCTTGCTTAATGAATAATTCATGTTGTTGCAAGCATTGAAAAAAATATTAAAAATAAAATGTCTGCCAATGCAATAATCACTGGAGCCATAGAGCCTACGACTAAATCATCTTCAATACAATTCATACAATCATGCATTATTCTATAGATCTATACTACTACTAGGTAGGTCTACTAGCTAGCCTAGGCCTTGGTCTGCAGCTGCATGCAGCTAGTGCACTAGAATGCTACTTATATTCTGCTAGCCGCTGCTACCTATTAGTATTACTTATTAGTATTAGTTCTACATCGACTCTGTCAGTCTTTGTTGACTCAGTTTGAGAAATTGAGTGTGCTAGTACGTAGGCCTACTAATAAAAGTAGGCCTAGATCTAGACAATTACATTACTCAATAGATATTACAACATGGAAATGAATGTATGGGAAAATGCATTGCCATTGAGTGCATCTAGGTCTAGACCATTAATTGCATACCGGGTAATTTTTCCGCTGTGCAATTACTTTTATCCCTATCTTGTCAAAGATAAAATACAAATAGAGCATAATATGAAGTTAAACTTACCATTTTCACAGAAATCATCATAAAAACGTCTCGTCATAATAATCGTCTTCAATCAATCAAGCTAGCTAGGGCTGGTTTTGTTTACGAACCGCCCAGGCCAAGAGAAAATAATTCACGATAAAATATACGATATCGTCAATTTTATCGTGAACTTTATCGTATACTTTTCACGATAAAATATACGATATCGTCAATTTTATCGTGAAAAGTTCACGATAAAGTTCACGATATCGTGAATTTCGTGAATTTCGTCGTGAAAAATTGGCGATAAAATTGACGAAATCGTGAATTTTATCGCATTTTTTTCACGATTTAGTCTATTCGCGATGTCCCTTCAGAGCCACCATATCTAGGTCCCAAATACTTGCAGACATTTCTGTGTCGGTATTATTTGTATGTACTTATATAAACTATAATTGTCAAAACTTGGCAATATATTCATATAGCACCTTTACATAAACATGCTCAGAACGCTTTTTACATTAGTTAATAAAAACAAACTCATTATTTTGCTCTCCAAGCAATACTAACAAACTATTTCGTTTTCCCTATATCATCTTTTAAGAGAGCGAAAGAGAGAGAAAGAGAGAGAAAGATAGACAGATAGACAGATATATATATATATATATATATATAGAGAGAGAGAGAGAGAGAGAGAGAGAGAGAGAGAGAAAGTTGGGTGCATCGTATAGTCTGTACTGTATTATGCTATTTTGTCTCTCCTTTCACCCCCCCCCCCCGTTCTGGATTCTTCTTTAGTTTCATTTTATCATGTTTATATCTTTTCGATAAAGTATAATGTCCGACATATAATTATAACCGTCAATTTAGGCAGATAAACTATTTCATATTAACTTGATGCAACAGAGATTTAAATACAAATCTTTTACTATTTATATATTGTGTATTTTTCTCATAAAATTGAGTATCTAAATAAAAAGAGATGAAGAAGAAGAAGAGGGAGAAGACGAAGAAGAACAACAAGAAGAACAAGAAGAACAAGAAGAAGAAGAACAAGAAGGGGGAATAAGAGTGAGAAGAAGAAAGAAAAGATGCGGAGGAGAAAGAAGAAGAACAAAACAAGAGAGACAGACTGGAGAGAAAGACAGACAGACATACAGAGAGAGAAAGACAGACAGACAGACAGAGAGAAAGAGAGAGAGAGAGAGGGAAAGATGGGCGCATCGGTATATAGTCTGTAGTGTATTTATTTATTATTATGCTATGTTGTCTCTGCTTTCACGGTGAGTATGATAGAGATGGGAGAGAGGGGGGAAGGGGGGGGGGGGGGTCTTGGAACAAAAACTACTGTTTAATGCGCGGAGTTGGGCAAAGACAACGTTGAATGTCCAAGATAAAATCATTAGAAGCCAGAGCAAATAACACTGAGTTCCTATAGGAAATATATTTATTCAGATGGTCATATCTCAGCCAATACTTCACATATTCAATCGTAATCACTATTGGGACATTATTTTTGATGCTCTTTCGGAAAATAAAGAAAAAAATGAGAAATTCAAAACATGAACAATTAAGGCTGCTGCTGTTGTTGTTGTTACTTTTTTTTACCGCGCTTTCATTTAAAAATCTCATATTTTGCGCCATTCATTTATAACTATTAAACAATCTTTTCATGATTAGTCAAGCGTATTGCCAAAGAGTTTATAAATGTGTGATAAATAATTTTTCTTAATAAGTTATCCCTTTGAGGAAGGGAATCTGAATTCTGACCCTAAATAGCAGGGACCGCGGAGCGTTTTGAGAGTCTGGGGGGGGGGGGGGGGGTCTGAGCATTCGAACAATCTATAAACCCCTTTTTCGGAGCTTTTATGAAACGTGTCTACTAAAAAAAAAAGCCCCAGCCACCCGCTTCCGCGGCCCCTGCATAGTTTGAGAGTTACATGGCCTATAGAGGGCGGTTAACTGGTATCACGTGAAAGCATTATGAGTAGGTCACGCTCCGTTGTGGAATCGTTGGACCGTACGTTCTTTAATGCGGGATTTTCGCATGGCGCCTTTTCAATAGAGGGGTGCGGACGATTGAAGCTTTCACGCAAACTAGGCCGCGTTGCATAAAGCCGCGTGTTTACTGCCACTCGAATTAATCCAAGGCGCCTAAAATGAGATGATTTTATCGTAAGTGATATTTGATCGACAGTGATGGGAGGAAAATTGATTTGGGCATGTTTCCGAGATAGTTCACGTAAAAGAGGTTATCTTTTTTTTTCTAATCTAGGGCCTACTTCTAACATTAAAAGAATCTTCAACACTTAGAGTGGACGAGTTTTGCATCATCGATTAATGATATTAATTTCTTGGGTTTCATGGGTTCCTTACGGAGAGTCAATCAATTATTTGACATGAATACACACATTCAGGTCGTAGTTTTGCATTATTTTGTCTGCATTATTTTGATGCGAAGTGTAGATAAAAGTATCACTGCAGGACACATCAGGTAATAGACTTGAATCTCTTGCGCAAAAGAAGTAATCAATATGTAGAGATTCCACTCCACACGATTACTGATATTAATTAATTAATAATGTAAATGATACGTATTGATTCGACATCACTCAATTACTGATACCATTTCGTATAATTGGTAAACAATCTAACCCGAATTCAAAACATGAAGACATATCTGAGGTGTTTGATCCACTCTCTTTTTCATACTTACAAAATAATTATAAATCTAGAATTATGAGCGTGTTCAGCAATAATATTCACAGATTAAAACAAGCAGAAGGGAGTCAAAGAGGGGCCAAAACAAATACAAACCTCGGAGGAGAGGCAACCCCCCAAAAAAATTAATGTGGACTGTCAGTTTAAGATGAGATGATATTATCATAAGTGATAATTGTTTGAAAGTGATGGGAGAATAATCGATTTGACCAAATTTTCGAGATTGCTGACGTAAAAAGGGTTGGTGTTTGTTTCTTTATTGCTTGTAACAATTAGAAAGTACGAGTTTTTGCATCGTTGATTGAAGATATTATTGTTATGTCTAATTTCTACAGGCTAGCACGGTTAGTTTAATAAAAAAATTGCTTAATAATGATGTAAGGCAAACTAAGAATAATCTATCAATGATGGAGGCGAAATCATAGAATTTCGTTAACAATTAAAACAAACAAACAAAAGATAAATATGATTTCCATACAGACATAACGATTGTGACTGTTCTTGCTATTTGCGATGTGTATACTAATACAAAAGAATATGAACAAATGCTATTTGCCGCTTTCTACAATTATTGGTTTGATATCGATAATATGACGCGTTTTTACGCGTTTTTTTACAAACCTGGTTTGTAAAAACGCGTCGAAACGCGTTATATGACGCACGAAAACCAAGGTTTGTCGACAAACCTCCTTTTTGAATTCGGGCCAAAAAGTTCGATGGAAGCAGAAAGAAATCAACTTTACATTATTTGGTATTCTAACAGCATTTTCCAAGATTAGTAAGCGAAGCAAACGCTTCTGTACTAAATCAAATGTTCGGGATCAAAGCCGAGATTATCACAGAGTCATTGTCTACTCCGTGTCACTACGTGTCACGACTTGGCAATTAAGTCCAGTTATTCTATTAGCTTTAATTGTTCACGGTTAATGGTTCTCTATTTGGTGGCCATTTATAGTGTCAATGCCATTACGATTTCGAAATTAAGATGAAAAAACTGGTAAACGTGTCGTACCAAAGATAAGATAGCAGGATTCAAGACATTGGTAGAGTAGGAAATCTATCTTTTTGTGGATATACACCAACATGACTCAGTTATTTAGTTTCCGAGAATGATCAAAAATAAAGGATCATGATCGAAATTTAAAACTCAAATTGACTCTGATCAGAGTCTTTGTGGCTCTATACAGCAAACATATTACGAAGATAGTTTGGATTTCAAATGGCGCCTGCCTATTCTTCGCTAAGTGGTAAATATAAAAATCCCTCGTTTGTCACTCGCATCAGCACATTATAACATTGATGAGGTAAGGAAACTGTCAAGGAAATGATTAGTTTTAGAGGTTTTAAACTTTAAAAAGTAAAGAAGGAAAGAAGGCTCGAACTTATCATTACTGCCGGCGGGAAAAAATTACCAACCCGTGTTTGAAGAAATGATGAGCCTTTTGCTCTCCATCCTTTGTAAACGACCTCGATTTTGACGTCACTTTGTAGACAGTTAGCAGTGATTAGATTAGTTTCCTGGAGATGAATCTTGTTGCAATGAGTAGCATAAGAAAACGTCAATCACATCTCAAATCCATTCCTCCCCCAATCGATAAGCGAAAAAAGAGGATTGCAAACAAGAAAGAGAAAATACACAGAGGGAGAGAGGGGTAGAGATTGAAAGAAACTAATAACAAAGAAAGGGGAAAGAAGATGGAACAACCCTTTACCATACTACTCGATATGGTCATCCCCCCTGTGGATGATACCGTCAATGGCCGAACCCATGTTACGCCACTAAAAGAAAGAACAGGCTGGCTATGGGTAGTTTGGGGGAAAGTTCCCCCAAGGGCCGCTCGATACATTTGGCTCTACGGCTGGTCGATTTGAGGTCTGAGGGTCGGTTGATATATATCTCACAGGTAGAGTGGGCCGTTTGTATCGAAATTCCCCAACCGACGTTCTCATTCTCGATCTGCCACTGACTGTCAGGAACAATACATTAATGTTGCATTAGTGTTTTAGAGGTGTCGTGGTCTAGGGAATACGTCACCGGACTATGGTTCACATGGTTCACGGTTAGAGTTCCGCTGCGGCACTAATGTCCTTTGGCAAGACATTAAGCTACATTTGCCACTCTCCAGCCATGCGTAGTTAATGGGTACTTGATATGAATTGTGCTCCTTTAATGTTTTTCGCGTTTTAGGGCAGCTAGGCTACAGCCAGGGTAATAATGCAATTATGCAGGCCTTAAGCAACACCTGGGAAGGATACGTGCGCAATATAAACGTACATTTTATTAATCTTAGTATCCAAAACCGTTTGAATATAGGAATATTTTAATCTTGACATCATACCTTCGTCGTGCTTGATAACTTTTGACCTTAAATATCCTTAAAAACTACTCAAAGCAACCGGGATGGATCCAGCGTGAAAATTCTGCCAGACTATCCCAATTTGACAGCGCCTACGAACGACACTGGTCCAGTACTCGGAAATCTCAGGCCAGAAAGTAGGATATATTTTGTGAGTTATCCTCATTAAACATTATAGTTCCAATCGTG
The DNA here is from genome assembly GCA_035222895.1 of Strongylocentrotus droebachiensis. Classification (NCBI taxonomy): domain Eukaryota; kingdom Metazoa; phylum Echinodermata; class Echinoidea; order Camarodonta; family Strongylocentrotidae; genus Strongylocentrotus; species Strongylocentrotus droebachiensis. The sequence goes on along the minus strand of JAVYIG010015605.1, from coordinate 15,555 downwards.
ATTCATCATTTGCTCACTTAATGCTTCGACTACCCAAGCAACAAATCAATAAATCCATCGAAAAACCAACCAACCAATCAATAAATCAGTCAATCATTCAATCAATTAACTAACCGATAAACCAACAGATAAACCAATCAATCAACAAACCAACCCACCTATCAATCAATCATTCATTCAATCGACCAGCCAACCAATCAATCAATCAACTAGTCAACTACTCATCCAAAATTACGATATGTCACACACTCAATTATGAAATGGATAATTCAGTTTTTCAGTCATTAACATTTAACGTTAGATCATTTTAATGAACCATTTATAAGTATGATTAATGTTATAGAACACATATTACGGAAACAGCTTGATTACATGAAAATGAAATACACTATTGACAATAAAGTTGGAATTTTGTTTTTCTTATTCCTTTTAATGAACAACGATTGTGACAATATCATTCGATAAAGTGTTTATCTTCTCAGATGATTGGTGAATCCCAACGACTCTTCAGATTGATAAATAAACTTCTGAGAGAATATGAACTTTATCTTATCAAGAATAAACCATTTTGTCACAAATGTTTCATACAAAAAAGGATAATAATTGTTACGTATATTTGCTTGTTTATGATTCATCCTCATAAAATATTTTTTTTCAAAATGTAAACAAAAAAACAATCGAAAAATTATTTTATCGATATCGCAATAAGCATTAATAACTCAGAAATATTGCGTACAAAGCGAGAAGTTGGAATAGTTGCATACTTTACGTTTAACTGAATGGCTAGCCTGGAATCAAAATGCAGTTGCGGGAAACAACGAATTCATTAGGTCCCATACGTATTTATTTATGTTTGTGTTATCACTTACACAGTTGTGAACCGCATTTCGCTTATTTGCGCCGGCGAGCTGGCACATGCGAATGTGGGTGTGAAAAGGTGTCATAACGAACAGGAATCAACATATTCGGTGCGTATTCTGATAAAACAATCACAAAATTATCTCTTATTTACCTGGGTAGCCTTCTCAGTGTTAATAATGTTTTTCCTGAGGATCCTGCAAAATAATGGAAATCATTATTTTTACTCGACTTTTTAGATAGCTGAGGTATGATGATAAGGCGCTCATGCAAGCAAGAAGTTTTCCTCCTATGGATACTTATTTTCTTCACCTGAACTGAAAGTGGCAAATGTGCATAAATGTCTTTCCTTAGGTCATCCGTGACATGGCATGGATTCGAAACCTAACCATATGCTTGATAGCTTGGTGTCTTATTCACTGGACCACCACAAATTGGTGTAGTGTGTTGAGGAGCTCTGTTGAAAAAAAATTAGCTGATATATAATCTTGGGTAAGAGAAATCCCGGAGATAAGTATGTGCGTGTGTGTGTGTGTAATTTTTTGTTTGTGTGTGTGTGCACGCACGTGCATGTATGTGGACGAGTGTATTTGTGTGTGGATGGAGTGGGAGTGGGTTAAAGCGTCGCATCACGTTCATGCTGTTCTTCTTTTTTCACATTTACACTATGATAATAACCATGTCAGGCTTATAATATAGCGCATATATTTAACAAATAGCAAAAGAACAAACTTAAACCTTGATATTAACATTTGAAAAAAGCTACAGATACTTAATTACATAAGTTAGGAAAGTATGGCAAAGCAAGAAGATTCTAAATACAATATGTAATTGAAAAGAACAAACAAAATTAAGATTAAAGGATTAAGTATAACGTGATGAAATATTATCGTATCTATAAATAACATAGTGTAAATTGCAATTTAGTTGTTGTTTAGTCAGCACTATTCAACTATTTGTTAAAACGTACAAATTTCCTGCATAGCTCTCTAGCTTCGGGGTTGGTGAGCAGATATATTATCGGCTGAACCCACGTGCTGCTTTCTGTAAAACAGTCCAGGATGAAGTGGAAATTTGGGCTTGTGTAGAGAATAATGTACGGTATCCACACGATGTAGAAAGACCCCGTAATGAGAATGACCGTAATGAACCCTTTAAACCGCGCTTGTGGTGGACGATCAAGGTTTTTATCAGGGTTAACGCCGATCCTATTCTGCGGCTGACCAAGTACTTGACAACCATCACCACCACCATTCTCGTCACCGACTAGGTTTACGGTGTTTTTAAGTCGGACGATCCTTAAATTATTGGCACCCGCTTTCATCTTCTGACGCACGATAAGGAGCAAACGAACGTAAATCAGTGTGATGAAGATCAGAGTTACACATACAGGAAAAACGGTGTACAATTTGTATACTATGGACGAGAACGAAGAGATTTCACGACCCAGGCAAATTTCAATTTCGTCTCTTATGAATGGAGAATTGGGAAAAGGTAGATATATCCCATGCGCCACGAAGGTCAGGAGGTACATGGATGCCAATGAAAAGAGAAATCGTTTCCTAGTGAGGATCGTGTGATATCTGAGCGGCTTTGTCACCAGAAGATAGAGGTTCAAACTGATGCCGCACAAACAGATCATCACGGAAGAAAGCGAAGTGGAATATACAAAAGGAAACATCATACTAATGACTGTACAAGTCTGTTCATCACGTTCCTTATTTGATAACAGCCATAAGATATTCCAGATACTCCAACTAATGCCCAAAACAAGGTCCGACGTTGCCAGAATTTGGTAAAGAACTTTCATGTAGTCCTGAAGCTCTTTCTGGTGATGGATGACAACTAGTGCGATACAGTTGAAACATATGGACAGTGCAATCGTTACAGAGTAAACGCACAAAGCCACAACTTCAAGATCACTATGGTGTCTTGTGATGTTGTCAGTTGCGTTTTCCGCTCCAGATGTTGCAGTCGCCATGTTTTAGAAACGTGCTTGATCTAAGCGCATCACAATCCTGTTAAAAAAGAGTTTAGAATTACAACAATTTAGAAGAGTCTTAGGAAATGTATAAGCACAACAAATCTTAACGAAACTCTGGAACCACGTCTTGTCGGCGAACATAATCGGATGCTTCGTGCTGCAGTTTAAATTCAGAAGCGTCATAGGAAATCAGGAAACACACACATTTTAACGAAATCCTGGAACCACGTCTTGTCGGTAGAAAAAATCCGATGTTCGTGTTGCCGTTCAAATTCAGTTTCAAGTGTGTGCCGCCTCAACCTGAAAACGACATCGGTAGTAATGGTGCACGTTGTTATCTTTGCACGCTACTGGGCGATTTGACAGTTTAATTGACAATTTGATTAGCAAATCAATAATTGAGAATTCTGAGTGGAATTGTACATATATAATTTATGGGCATCCAGGTAAGCTTTGTTGTCATGGACCTATTGGCATAATCCACTGTGATATAAGATACCTATGGTCATGTAATTGACCTGACTTTTCATGAATCAAATCTAAATTGGATTGGAAACAGCGTCTGTTTCATAAATTAATATCAATGTTTGATCTTAAAATGGATCGGATCGATCTTAATACTGATTTGAATAATTTATGAAGCAATACCTTTATTTTTTAATATTTTTAAGTTATCCATACACTTGTTAATTCGACCTTCACTAATTCAAATCAAAGGAGGTTTTTATAAAGTTATTTTCAGGATTTTAAAAATTGACGTGTGAGGAAGAACATATGCTAATGTCGGACACGGCTACAGCCCACGAGGACCCAAAATGTCGGTCTAGCGAACCTCCTGAATGTTGTCTATGAGACCGTCAATCCCGACCCCAATCGCACCAAAATATGTAGTAACACATTAAATTTACATTCTACTTATTTTGTTTGCCCTGTGCCCTCCCCCCTTGAAAAAAGAAATGATGGATCCGTTTTTGTATCCCGATCCTAATAGCGGTTTGAATGGTAGTATTGTTATATTAGATGCATTAATGATGTTAAAAGCATCGACCGGAGCGATGAAATAGTAGACGGATAGGTTTTTTTCTTCATGATGACAGTAATTTGTGATATAGTAATTGAGTCGTGTCCCGTCTCCCGTTAGAACAGTTTACTAAATTGATGCCGCATTGTGAACGTTATTGTTTATTTTAATTTATCATGAGTTACTTGTTCACTGAAATAAACAGAGAGCATTCTGAGTGGTGGTATTGATGTGATAGATACATAAATTATATTGAAAGAATCGACTTGAGCTCTGAGGTAATAGACCAACAAGGGTCAACATGAATGACACCGCCTCTCGATGGGACAGTAAACACCAACTATTACAATATCATAACATTTCCTGCTAGAAGTAAAATTTAACACCTTGAATACAAAATAAATAACAATTCTCAAGTGAGAAACCTTAGTATCCTAGTATCCCCCAAAAGCAAAGGATGTAAGCTCTAAAACTGACAAAATTCAATCTAAAATATCATGTGAAAATCAAGAGAGGAACTGTTCAAACATAGTACAGTATACAAGATACAGCTCACTTGAGATCTAGAAGAATTGATGGGCAAAGAGACAACATCTTTTTGCTCCTTCGTAAAAATTGAAATTGTAAAAAGATTCTTCTTCATCTGGAAATTCGTCATAGCTTGATTAGATCAACTGAAAAAGATGATGGCGTTATATAAACATGAATCGTAAAGCTGATTAAATCATTGGCTGAGACTTTGACGAGTATTTTCGATATGACCATTGTAGGTCATCACACATCACCATCAGGCTATTTAAATATGGTGTATCAATTCTTCCAATTCGTGTTTTAAATAATGTAATGCGACTTACCCTTCTTATATACACATAACCAGTTACATGTTATTACTTGGAACACGAAATATAATTTGTTTAATATGTTGATATGACTGGGTGTGTTTGGCCTATGGTCATACAGTGCTAAACAACCATTGATACAAAAACCAAAGTTAATCATTAGACATCCAAAGGCCGGGCTCCTCGGTCACACCGAAGAGTCTTCAAACATATCCTCCTTGCTTCGGGGTTTGTCAATATGTATACTATTGGTTGAACCTATGTACTGCTGACTGCGAATTTATCAAGGATGGCGAGATCACGATGGTTCCATGATCTTGGGAGAAATGCAATGCAGGATATCCACACGATGTGAAAGACGATATGAGCAGAAGAACCGTGGTGAGTCCTTTGGCACCCCTCCTGCGTTGGCGATTTGGGTTTTTCATTGCATCGGGACCATGTCCTCTTTGTGGCCGACCAGTCAGTTGTTTCATGACGTTATGCGTCTCTGCACCAACATGTTCAATCCTACCGAACACAGGGGCTTGATGATGGGGCGACAGTTTTATCTTTGTGGCAAGCTATCAGCAAGAGTCGAATGTAGATGACTGTCGTGAAGAGCATCGTTGCAAGAATGGGGGTTAGGAGATGAAACATAAACACCACCGATGGCCATTCCGCCGTTGGTCGCGCGTCTCTCGTTCTGCAATGTTGCATTAGGAGACGAATGTATGGCGATTCGGAATCGGTAAGTAAACTGCACACACCAGCATCATAGTTGCTCCAGCTTATCCAAGTTTGACAAACAATCTGGTCCTGGCCACTATTGTTGGGTAACGAATAGGCTTGGTGATCAGAAGGTACAGGTTGAAACTGATGGCGAAAAGTGCTAGCATTACAAACCATATCGACACCATGTAAATGAAAGGAAACACCATAATATATATGATAATTCAAGTTTGTTCGTTTTTAAACGAGAACCAAATCGTATTCCAACTGCTCCAACTGATGCTCAATATCAGGTCAGATGTTGCCAAGATCTGGTAAAGAACTCACATGTTATCGTGGAGCTCCTTCTGATTGCAGACTACGAACAATACAAGACTATTGGAAATGACCGAAAGAACAATAGTTAACAAGTAGAAGATGGCACTTTCGGGGTCAAGGGTTTCCGTTATCGTTACGTTCACTGAATTCCCCGAGACCATTTTGCTCAATAGAATCCGATAAGACAAAAAGACAAATGTACAGCGGGTATTGATCTGCTATTCGTGGTTATTTCTACTCATTCTCTTTAACGAAATTTGATGCCAAACTAGCCGCGTGTTGAGAAAAAGTGGACCTTAAATAGCTAGGCCTATCGAGCTCTTGACACTATTGTACCGCGTGGCAACCAATATTTAGGTCGGCTCGAATTCGCGGCTGAGCAAGTTTTTGGTCCATACCAACATTTTCAGCGACGTTAACACATGGACTTTCTACGCGTTCTTAACCTCATTTGCTTTTTGCCTTGCAATGAACAGTATCTTGAAATAAATGAGGATTGTACATGACATCGTTGCGCATACCGGGAAAGATCCATACACATAGAGAAAATTGATGGATACCATTATGCCCCAGTGAGGGAGATGCCCCGGTCTTGTTTGGAGTATACAGAGCAATTAAATTACGATGTCCCAATGCCCTAAAAGGCGTCAGAGTCCAGTAATTTAAATTCTTGACTGCAGATACGAAGGTTTTGGGTTCTCCATCCAGGTGTTGAATAGGTTCCAGTTGGGAGAAATGCATTGAACTCTGCGAGAGCCCGGGTAACATTGAAGCGCCTTAAGCACTTGCGTTATGGATATGGGTGCTCTATGAGTATCAAATAAAATAGTTTTGTCAATCTGCTGAAAGATCACCAATTTCGCGAACTATTCTTTAATCACGGTTCATATATGTTAGAAAATCCTGATCAAACTAGAAAAAGACGGCGCATGGCAAACACATAGAGCCATGGTTGACAATAATCACATGATGACAGAGGCTTAGCTAATGAGGGCATGGGCGACGTGCCCTCAATCTAATGACGGAAACAGAGGGGAAAGGAAAAAGAGGGAAAGAGAGAGGGGGAGAGAGAGAGAGAGAGAGATAGAGATATAGAGAAAAGGCGTGTAAGAGAAAGAGAGAAGAAAGAGTCAGGAATGGAACGTGAAAATAAGAAGCTATGGCCACATCAAACATTTTAGCCCTAAATAATGGCTCTCTCAGTTCGCCTTTCATCCATCGAATCGGACCAGCGCTCCCCCCCCCCCCACACACACACACACCTCTGGTGCTGTGCTTCATCAATGTCCTAACCCATACAACGCCACTGCAGAATGAAGAGTAATTATGGAAGTGTCATTGGAATACATATTCTGAGCCAAGTAATTGCCTTTCAGAAACCTGCATGTTCCTGATAACATAATCACAGATCAATCTCCAATTAAGTTTTGTTTACGAAAAGCCAATCAATAGATGACATTAATACATACATCTAGGTCATACTAGTGAGGAGAATGAGAGATTTATTACAATTTCTGAGGACGGTTTGCATGTGACAAGCCTTGGAACATTAGTAGTATACATTACACATGCAAATAATGGAGGAGGAGAGATGATCGTACATTCATAATAAATCAAGTTCACGCGGTGATCTTTAGTAATTACTTCTCCTGAAAGAAAAAACTCCTGTCATAAGCATCCACCAGTGGCTTACTCAGCATAGGATAAAGATCCACGGAAAATATAATCGGGGCTGACCTCCACTTGACACCCCTCCCCCGTTTTATGAAATTTGTATTTATTTGTTCCTTTTGTTATATCTATTTATTCATTCACCAATTAAATAAACAATATGTCTTTACAATAATAACGGGGAAAATGATAAAGAATTATAAAAACGACCAGTAAATAGCGCATGTGGTTGTCGAGTATGCCCCTCTTCAACATTTACAAAATACTGGACGTTGAATTTTAAATAACAAAACACATAATACAACCATTACAACTTAGTTACACGGTGTTACAAATAACTCAGAACACTATAAAATTAATTATTGACATAAATAAATATTTAAAAGTGAATTCGATAAACTTCTTCTGGGTGTTCTTTTTGTAGTATCACTTGGTATTCTATTTCATAAAACACTTCCTAAAAAGGGAAAGAGGAACTCGTCCATGAGTAATCCCTATTTTTTGTAGATTTTCATGTCGACCTTTTTTGTATTTGTTAATATCAATGGTGTATGGTATCATAATAATCTAACAAATAGTGGGGTAAGTTGTTATTACTCAGGTCATATATTAAAGTGGTGCGTTTAAAATAAAACATTTAGGACTTTTAAATCTTGAAATAGAGAACGATTGCATGTGAACCTGCCAGTGACGTAATGTGATGACGCGTGCTACCATTGGGGGGGGGGGGGGGGGGAGGTATACAATATACTACCTAAGTTACCTTTGTACGCATTATCAGAAAATCTTATTTGTTCTCCGTTTTCCAGACTATAATATGCATCATATTTTCTTCTGTAGTATTCGTGGTTAACAGTATAGATCCGTGTATGGATTTTCTCTCCGAGTCTCAAAGTTGTCAATCCAGTCGAGTGGAAAGACTGCTCCTCTCGGTTTCCACTGGTGACTGGTTGTTTGACGATTCGGAAAAGAATGCTGTGTACAGCGTTTTGTATCTGGTCAAATGCGTCGTATTATATTCTGTGCAAACATAGTGACCCCGTTCCTATTCAAATAAACGCCATCTATAGATAGATAGTTTGCCAAAGAGCTGCATGCACTTCAAGCGCCATCTCACGCTCCAGCTCTTCTGCATTCGCTATGTCAATCGTTTTCCCACATATTGTTGCATACATTGTGTTTTTCATAGTGATTCAGAAAAATATTACCACTTTGTACAAAATCTTCATACTGGTACTGATTATTATTGTATGAAATTACAAATATCAATAAATCAAATCAAATCAAATCAAATCCATTTTTTGGAAGCAATATTAGCCGGCAATGCATTTTAAAGGTCAGATTTATGAAGCCTTAAGATAAAACAAGACGTGCAAAATGCTGAAACTTGTCATACCAATATCTTCATTCAAGGTGTTTTTAAAGCTCCATTTCGATTAGTGAATAGTTAGTGGTAATGTTTGACACGCCCTTTCTCTCTCACATCTTCATGAACACTCACATAAACTGAATAAGAGTAGAAGACCTCCAAATTCTCACGTTTATTTCTTTGAAGAATTAGGCGGAAATTAGGACTCTGCTCTTTTGGAAGAAATGAGCTGGATTATTTTAGGTGATTTCAATTGTGATTGTATGCCACACCAACTTGGTGTGAATGCTGAAAAGCTAATGTTTTATACAAATATGTATGGGCTAAGTCAGGTAATTGATAATGCCACAAGAGTTATAACTACCTCTTCTACTATTTTGATTTGATATTTGTATCAGACAAATAATTTTACAATGAAAGGGGAATAGTTGAAACTAGCATATTAAAGTGATCATAATGTGGTGTTAGTATACGATTCGCGATTTCAGTGCAAAGATCCATACAAAATCTGAATATGCCGAATTTCGCTCGTTTATAAATCTTGACGAGGGGAAATTTTACAGTGAATTGAGAAGTAGTCCTTGGCAGGTCATAAAATATATTCTTAATGTTGATGTTGCGTGTGATATGTATTTGACTCTATTCAATAATATCATTTAAAGGCACATACCAGTATGTAAAAAGCGGATAAGAAAAAAGGCTAGTCCATGGATATCTGACGAGATTGTTGAGCTTATGTCGGAACGTTTTAAAGTTCTCAAAGCTGCTAGAGCTAACAAAAGTGATGATCTTTGGGACATCTACAAATATCTAAAGAATAAATTTATTCATCTCATGGCTCAGCCGAATATATACGTGCATGTTCTATAATATTAACATGATTTGTTCACATAATTGCGACTTACTCCATGTTTTCCTATTGGCATTACTGTTGAACTAGGTTAATGATTTTTTTTTTTTTTTTGCAAACGAGTATTATTTTCGCCACGTCTATTATTGCTGTGTCATATCATTCTAAATGTACTATGGAATTTCATTTTAACTTTTCCGTATATAAACGTTTTGCTTTTTTATGTAAATATGTTCATGTTTTATTCTGGTAATGTTGTTGGGGAATGGGATACCTTGACAAAGATTAAAAAGAAAAAAAAAGATAAAATAAATAACTAAATCATTACTATTCCATCCAGTTCATCTTCCCCAATATTCTCTAACGTTTGATGCAATCTTCAGGGCACTGGATGAAGACGAACAGATAAAATCGATGAATAAAACTGTCAGATTTGATGAATAATCGATAGGGTGTGCAATTGAACGACAAACACAAATTGCCGTCACCTAAAGTAAAAACGTGTTTAAACTGCAATCTTGATCCATCAACTAAAGGCAGATATCTTTCGTGTTGCTGGCCAAGCACGTTTTGATGTAACATGATGGCTAAAGGGAATCTAGTCACGCTCAATTTTACCCTCAATATATAGACATTATCAAGTGGCACAAAGTGTTATTCCATTATAGGCACCGGCACTGTTTGCATGTCCCCTTACATCTGTTGAGGGTAGACGCCTGTTACTATTTTTTTTTAAAGAACTGCTCTTCATCTAAAAGCAGCCAGGATGAATCCAGCATAAATATTCAGCCAGCAAACTGTAATCACAGAACTTGTAGACTAACCCAATATGACAGCGCTTACAAACGACACTGGTTCGTCACTAGGAAATCTCGGGCCAGAAAGTAGCATATATTTTGTGAATTTATTTCTTTGTATTTCTTTAAACATTATAGTTCTGACCGTGATTTATCGACAGAGAGAGATTCAAAACACGATGCGACTGTTACATCGGATCCTTGCTATTGCCAGCTTAGCAGAAGGTGTCATTTCGAACGTATGGTCCATCCTTTGGTTTGCTTATCAAGATCAGTATTCTTGTTCTCTCATATCGCTTGTTTTTATGTTCCCTTCTCGTTTTACGGTGGTGATGATTATGGCATGTCATTGTAGCATCAACCTGAACCTATATCTCCTGATTAGCCGACCGATGCACTATCACATCATTGTTACCCCAATACGGGTACGTGTAGCCATAGGTGCCGCCCTTCTCGTCATTATCTTGTTCAGTGGATGTTCGTTTCCTGTAAAAGGTTCTCCATTCGTCCAATATGGAATTGATCAATGCATTTCTAAAAAGAACATATCCGAGAAAAATATGGCTCAAGTTTTGAATGCCATTTCTCTTCCTGTGCCAATTGTCTTCACTATTGTGTTGTTGGCAGTCATCCATATCAAACTTTTGCGAATCGCCCGAAGGCAATTGCAAAGGGTTGAAGATATGAATATGCGTTTTACTCCTAGGAGATCGTCCGAACGGTCAGATTTCCATATTCAAGAGAGAAATCTTGGATCACCAAGAAGATTCAAGGGGGTCGTCACCGTTTTGCTTCTTTCGGGATCCTTCATTGCCGTATGGACACCTGCGTGTATTTCTTACGTGGTCCCTGAGGCCTCATCAAAACCCTGGATTAACATTCTGGACAGTTTGACCGCATCAAGCTCCTGGGTACAAGCGACTGTGTACTTGATGACTAACGAGGAAGCCAAACAAATCATTCTCAGTTTTATTCGGAATCGCCCCCGTCTATGATAAAAAAAAAATGCATGAACATACATCAATGCATATTATTAAATTGATACAAACAGAACAGCGTGATTGTAAAACAGAAGACCACTTTTATAACAAAAATGAATAAAAAACAAGTGTATGGTTAACCTATATATATCCATGAATATAGAGCTGGTCCAATAATGAAGCAACCCTCGTACAAGAAACATTTTGAACGTCTGGTAATTTCTTTGGTTAATTGCTCTCGTCGGGCGGTATGCGGTTCTATCATTACATTCGTATTCTATATATGCAATTCCATCTATCGTGTTGTCGAATCTTACTCTCATTTTTAAGAATAATATGTCACCTATGTATATATTGTGTAATATATTACATTTTTAAGGATTGTTGTGTTAATATCAATATTTTCTTTATTATTTTATATACAGTGTGGTTAGGAAACATACATTCAACTTGTTATACCTCAATAACGCAGGCTATTCATTCAACTTCCATATTTCTATTTTGCAAACAAATTGAAAACACATTCACTACGCTGATACGACAGCGACAACTTTTTAATTTAAATGGAGAATTATCAAAATATAATAATAGATAACGGTGTGCGGGACATGTCTTCAAATTATTTAAGATTTAACTCTGTCCACTATTTTTTAATGCGTGCGATAATTCTTTTTCCAATGACAATTTAAGCACTTTTTGTTGTTCGTGGTAGTAGATTTGGAATTTTCCTACACCTGAGGGGTGTTTCACAAAGATCCTAAGTTGAACTTATCTCTAAGTTGGACTTAAAAATTATGGAAAGCTGTTAGCATCAGTGAAAATGTTTTGTGAAAGTTATTTTAAACGCAGAAAATGTTGATTAAAATCATTCACATTTTCTATCATGAAGGAGATTTCATGTTCTTAATTTGGAATTTATGAAAAGTGTGAAATATTTGATTTTTTGCTTTTGAATACATTTTATTTCAAGGCTACGAATGGATCTCCATAATATTTAAAGTCCAACTTAGAGTTAAGTTGGACTTAGGATCTTTGTGAAAAAAACCCTGATATAGATTGATTAACTATTTTGGGGGCTACCAAATATGAGCTTCTGGGTAAGTGTGTGTGTGAGTGTTCGCGGGAGAAATATGGGTGCCTGATTGCGATTACCCCCCCCCCCCCCCCTACCCCTTCTCCGAACGGATTTATATTACTGGACAAATGATCAGCATAACAAGTGCTTCAATTTACATAGACATAAATAATTTTCTTATTTCTTATTGTATTTAATGTGGAAGTGTTTTGTGAATAATGTTGTTCTTCATACTTCATTTAAAGCTACTATTTAAAATAAAACACATGTTTGAAGGATGCTGCTTACAAGTTTTTGCTGCATTATGTCACAGTAAGTAAATACAAATCTTGTTTGAATGTGATGTTGCCATTGTGCTTTAGCGTGAACTTTTAGAAAATACTTTTTTGAATAAAAAAGAAAAAAATTGTTACCAATTTGTGACAAAATGCACGAGTGATTTCTTCATGTTGCTTATGCATGGATGACTTTAGGATATGTTAAAAAATATACGGTAACCCGCAGACTATACACAGTACAGGTTAACTCTGATCGCCATGCACCATTCACTTATAATTAGTACGTAACGTATAGTGCCTAGAAACTTCAGTCAAGTGAGTTCAGGATATATATATATATATATATATCACATATATCACATCAACTGAATAAACACACCAACAGCCCAACACACAAGCAAGGTAAAACACTTTGAAATTGCATAATCATTTCTAAGTTTATTCCGAAAGTATTTCTTGTACTAATTCTTGCTATGTTCATGATGCTTGACTATGTTGAGTGATATTAAGTTTGTATGCCATGTAATTTTGTTCATACAATGTATTTGGTTTTGAATGTGTTTGCACTTCAGAACCTGAAGAAAGCCTCACAAGCCAAAAGCTCGTGTAATACAATTATAAAGTACAGCGACGTCTCATGTTCATGTTTTAAAATACAAGTAATACGCTACCACTTTTTTTCACAAAATGTATCACTATAAATAACAACATTCGTTCATACCCTACTCGTAATTCCTTTCATCTAGTCAACCCGAAATTATTAATTGTACATAGAACAATAAGACTCGATTGTCCAGATCAATGGATTTCTCTTCACAAATTGGTTAAATCATGATGCTCCCTCTATTCGTTTAAATCGAAAGTGGTAATAGATGGTTTTATCAGAATATCTTACAATAAGTGTTGTCCATCCTTTTCAAATGGTGTTCAAGGTAACATTTCTTTGTCATAATGGTTCATCATTCCTGTGTATATTCATTTATTTACTATGACCATCATCATGATGATCATCATTATTAACAGCAACATCATCATCGTTATCCTCATAATTTTCTATACGCATTCAATTATACGTCCCTTTTGCTCAATACAATTGTTTATCAGAACCTTGAGATTTGAGTCATATTTCCAGGTCAAATCAATACAAGGGCATGTAATGATAATTTTCACGTATATTTACTAATTTATGATTCATTGTCAAAAAGTACTATAACAAAATGAAAACAAACAAATTATCTAACAATTCTGTTATCGATATCACAATATACATAACAAATTAATAAAAAATATCTTCTGAAAATTGCATATAAAACCAGAAGTTGGGACATTTATAATTCCAAACTCTAGGTTTAAATAAATGGCTAGCCTGGATGAAAAATGTAGTTGTGCGCAACGAAGAATTATTTCCCATACGTATTTATTTATCTCGTTGCTACCAGATACACAGTTGTGAAACACTTTTCGCTTACTTGCGCCGGCGAGGCGGCACGTACATGCCAATGTGGGTATGAGCATGGACCTATTACGGATGGACATTCATCGTTTTCTTAATTAATTCATTGTGATTGTCTCCGTCAATGTCATCTCAATACAATTCCGTACATGTTTCGTCACTTTGATCTCATGATGGTCACCGCCAAAAAGCCGGGACAGAATAAAGATAGTGATTTCACACATGTTAATCTACATGTGCAGAAGATAATAACTCGCCTAAATCATGCAACATCGATGTGCAGTTATGGCTTGTAATCGTAAATTGTTGTTCCGTGTACTGTACATGTATTTTATTTTGCAAAACATGTTGATATTACCACATAGAGGTTATTTTTGGATTTTAGGGTTGTGATTTAAAATCCCATTTCCCCCTATTTGCTCATGATATTCCAGAGTTACAAAGCACAGGGCTTATAAAGATCATGGCCTTCTAACTGTTTTATAAGGTCATGGGTGTGTGCGAAAGTGTGCGAATCAGAAATAATCCATTTCATATCACCAAAATCGTCTGCTTTTCAACTTTGCTGCTCCCCATTGGGGATGCTTTCATTTAAGACACACTCTTACAGAGCACACCATCCAAACAAAACCCAAGAGAGGGAAACTGCTCCTTTGTCAATGACCGAAAAATGTTTACGCAGTCGTTATACAGCTGAATGTTCTCATTAAGATGCACATAATCAGAAGGCGGCGACTATCATTGGATCAAAGAAAGAATCACGTTGAATGTCCACCCGTCATAATAAACAGGAATCGACATATTAGGTGCGTATCCGGAAAAAGCAATTACACAATTGTCTCTTATTTACCTAGGGTAATTCTCTTCTGTGTTAATAATCATGCAAAATGGTAGCATTCGTTATTTTTACTCGACTTTTAGAAAGCTGAGATATAATAACGCGCTCATGCAAGCAAAAAGTCTTCCTCCTATGGATACTCACTTTCTTTACCTGGATGGAAAGTGGCAAATGAAGATAAATGTTTTGCCTAAGGAAACGGTAGAGATTTGAACCCCAAACCCTATGCTTTATATCTTCGTGGATTATTCACTAGACCACCATAAATTGATTTAGTGTGGAAAGGAGCTCTGTTGAAAAATATTAGCTGATATATAATCTTTGGTAAAAGAGCATGATATGTTGCCATCTCTTGCGCTTAACAAATAGCAAAAGATCAAACTTATATGGTATATAACAATTACAATATGTACAGTAACTGCATTACATCACTTAAAAAAAATATTGCAAAATAAGAAAATTCTAAATACATTGTACAATACTTAATTGAAAGGAACATACACTATTAAGATT
>JAVYIG010015604.1:0-35132 GCA_035222895.1 Strongylocentrotus droebachiensis | reverse complement strand
AAAGAAAGAAAAAAGAACGCACGCTGGAGAGAAACCCTTTCAAGTGCCAATATTGTGAGAAGATATTCAACTCATCTGGTAACTTAACCAAACACATGATAACTCTGGATATAACTATGTATTAAACTGTTACTTGATTTAAAAAGACGTTATCATGCACTGCTTTTTATGGTCTCCATTGTGTTAATAGATGCCAGGAAAACATCACTTACGGGGTTCAAATAAACACCCCCCCAAAAATCGGCTCGCCGCTTCGCGGCTCGTGGACGATGCTCCGCATCGTCATTATTTTGGTCAACCCCCCCCCTTAGCAAAAAGCTAGATCCGCCCCTGTAGTAGTAGTAGTAATAGTAGTGTAGTAATAGTACACTGCAAAAACCAGAGTGTTAAAATAAACACCAAGGGTGATCAATATAACACTTTCTTGGTATCTACATCGGACAACTCCTCTAGTGTTACTTAACACCATTTTCTGGAATTAGATAATTTCAATTCCACTTTTGGTGTTAATATTTGACAACTCCTACTGGTGTAGATTAACACCAATATCTGGAATCATAACAAATTCAATTTCATTTTTGGTGTTTATATTCTTGTTGATCCATTAGAGACTTTTCTATGGGTTTCTAATGGTCCCACATTCCATATTTCCTATTATCGACCATTATCGACCAGGGTAGAAGAACCAGTGGTAAACTGATAATTCACAATCGATGTTGGCAACTGTCCACCAATAGTTATATTCTAATCTCCATTGCATTAACTCCATCACATAGATCATTTGAAGTACATTTAAGATAAACATTTAAGTGATACAGGCTGGTACACGAATATATAATAAACATGCATGTTGTTTCTTGGTTAGTAATCATATAATCAATATATCTATTGCTAAAACGTTAATGTAATGGTAACAAGATCGGACAAATAATCTATTGGTCAATAATTGCCAAAGGAAAATACAAATCACAAAATTGATGTGCATTGTCATAATTTGCTTAACAAATCATGAAAAATGTATTTTTCTAAGAACACGTGTAAAGTAATCATTAATGGCGCGTACACTTTGTGAAAACTTATTCGACCAATCAACCGCCTTAAATGAAATCACGTGATGGTACTTTCAACACCGAGTATAAAACTACACCATGTTATTTAACACCCAGTAATTATTAATGCATGCTTAAATCTGACCGGTGTTAAAAAATAACACCACTGAGACTATAATCAACACCAATGGTGTCAACACAAATTCAAAACCATACTGGTGTAAGAATTTCTACACCCTGGTTTTTACAGTGTAGTGTTATAAGTAGTACCTAGTAGTAGAAGTAGTAGTTGCAGTTGTAGTTGCAGCAGTAGTATAAGGCCTCTAGTAGTAGTAATAGTAGTTATAACGATAGTAGTAACGGATATTTATAATATCATTTCAAAATGTATGATCTGTATCTTTATTGATTGGTTAGTGAATAAAAAATGAATTTGACATTTGAGAACAAAAATGAATAAAAAAAAGCATGATACTTACCCGGGATTCTGCATATTATTAGATGTTCGCCAGGAAATTTTCCAGCGATGACTGAAGGGGGAGTGAACAATGTTGGGACGGTCTGCAACATGGTGCCATCGGGCAGTCGCACCATATCTCACACATATAGGACAAATTCGATAAAGCAGGCAAGGCTGTGTTGAATAAAACAAACAGAAAGTCATTAGTGAGTTCTTCCTCCTACTCCTCTTCCTCCCCCTGCTCCCACCCCCTTCCCCATCCTCCCGTCCTTTTACTATTCTCATCTTCACTCCTTCCTCTCCCCCTTTTCCCTCCCCTATTCATCTTGATAACCCTCCTCCTAATCCTCCTCTTCTCCCTCCTCCTCTTCTTGCTCCTCCTCCTCCAATTCCCCTTCCTTCTCTTCCTCCCCTTCATCCTCCTTCATCATCCCCTCATCCACGTCCTCCTGCTCTTGTCTCTCCTCCACTTCTCTTCCTCTTCGTTCTTGTCCTCCTCGTCTCCTCCTTTATACCTCGTCCCCTCACCCTCCATCGTTATCCCCTCCTTACCCCCCCCCCCCTTGTCCTCCTCTTCCTCCCCTTCATCTTCCTTTCTCATCCCTTACTCCCCGTCCTCCTGCCCCTCTTTCTCTCCTCCCCTTCTCTTCCTCTTCGTTTTTGTCCTCTCCCCTCCCCCTAGGAATGAAATTTCCCTTAAAATAGTTTGAAAAATATTAGGGAGGATTTTATATGAGATGCCACGTAGGTTTTTCTCCTCGCTCCTATTTCGCTTCATTATGGTAACTTTTTTTCAGCAGCATTCTTAACAATCATAAAAATATGGCGGATATGTAAAGTCAAAATTATTCTTACCAAAGGACAAACAGGTTACGGTACCAAACAGCAACTTCAACAATACACCGATCTTTTGGTCTTTAGCCTGTATTTCGAAAAACATCCTCATTGTTTAAAAAAAATAGAACAAGAACAAGAGCAAGAACAAGAACAAAAATAACAACAGAGAAAAAGGTGATTAATAATGGCTAATAATGCTATTGGTGTTATTGAAAATGGTGATAATGACAAATTTTATAATGATGATGATGGTGATGATGATTATATCATAGAAATATTAATAAGAGCAATTACCGTTACAGGTAGCACATACCACTAACGTAACATAATTTTTAAGACTATGATTAGTTTTTATATGGATTGAATCATATCGATCTTAACAGACAACAAAATGTAATACTAGATGAATTAATATGTAAACATGTGGAGTTTATCAAGGGTTATGTCTCGGCCCCCTCCTTTTTACACTTTATATTAGCCACCCTGACACTTGCACGATATTTTGTTCTCGCATTGCCCCGCATTGAGGCGTGCAAGACACACTTTAAACAAGAATTACACATGTAATACGAGATGGTTATCAAAAAAGAAAAGAATGATCAGAGAAAATAAAGTACTGCCAATGAACAAAATGCTAAGTCGGATGCTCAAAATGAGTTTGAATGTTTGAACTAGTTACAACAAAATTATTAAATAATAGATTATTAACAGTTGGGTGTTATATTTGTTCTGCTTAGACTTCATTTGACACATGTTTGCAAGATACACATTTTTAAACAAGAAGTACACATGTAATACGAGAAGGTTATTAATAATGAAAGAAATCATCAGAGAAAATGAAGTACTGCCAGTAAACAAAATGCGAAGTCGGATGCTCAAAATGAGTTTGAATGTTTGAACTATAATTACAACAACATTATTAAATAATAGATTATCAACAGTTGGGTGATATATTTGTTCTGCTTAGACTTCATTTGACACATATTTGCAAGACACATTTTAGACAAGCATTACACATGTAATACGAGAAGGTTATTAATAATGAAAAGAATCATCAGAGAAAATGAAGTACTGCCAATGAACAAAATCGAGGTCGGATGCTCAAAATGAGTTAACGTATAAATTAAGGGCAGGATTACGTGACCATGTCAAATGTATGAACGCTTGACGAAAAGCGTACATAATTCATGAATTCGAATGAGAAATATGTTAATGTGATCGAATCAAACGCGAATGTAAATGCACAGATCATGAATTTGACCTTTCGAATAGCAAAACTGGGACAAATCTATTTCGATTGAATGGATTGGAAAAGTTGCAAAATTGGCCGGGAAAACCTACAATTTCCCTTTTCTTCTGCACGTTTAAAAGTTCTGCTTTTCTTCTATTTTTATTCCTCTTCTCCTCCTTCCTTTATATTTTCTATTTACTTTATCCTTCTTCTTTGTTCTTCTTCTAGGCCTGATGTAGATCAAATATGGATGTTCAACTGAAGAGAGCATGGAATTTGCCCAATAGACTAGTTCGTAGTTAGCACATGATCAAATGTGTGTATCGGGTGTTCACTACGAAGATTCCAGTCTAACTCAAGCTTTTGCTTGTACAATTGTATATTGTAATTGTATATGTACAATTAAACTTCTTTAAACTTGAATCACACATCAAATATTCATTAAGTCATTAGTCACACATTAATAACATTGTATTATTTCGAAATATATCATGTATATGCTTATATTGAAAACGGACAAGTAAAATGGCAATGAAATCAATCAGACTCATGGTAGCCATTTCATGACGATTGAGACAAAATCCTAAAACACTTACCATTTTACAGATCAATCTTCAAGGGCTTCCAAAAATGATCAAACAGCACGATGATAAACTGACGTCTTTCTCGGATAAAAAGTATAAGATTCGAAAACGAAGAATACAGAAAAGCTGGCAATATTAATCGTAAGATGCACACTAAAGGCTATAGCTATCGATCAACGGAGATCAATTGAAATCACAGGAGGCATATCAATTGATGTCTACTTTCGACCAATTGTAAATGGTAAATGGTACGTTTTTCCTTCTCTTCTCTGCAGGCGGTAAGCTCGTCTGGGAACGGGATCGATATGAACAGACAGATTAAAAAGGAAACACTGCCAACTGGTAGATCAAAATTATGATGACGATTGGTGTATTGAAAATTATGGGATAGAATGGGATAGCTCTGCAAGAGCTGATATGATGATTGTTTGGTTTTGGTTTTTGCTTGAAAAGCACCTGTTACTTTAGGCACTTGTTGTTTGGTGAAGAGAAATTATGGGATAGCTATATTAACGCCGCTATTAACGTTAATAATATTAGAGTTATTGTTTTGTTACTTTGTTTAATTGAACTCAAGATCGATCCAAAATTCAAAGTTTCGTGCACATAATTATTATTGAGTGCTCTTCATTTTTCTTATAAAGTTGTTCTTAAACCACCGTGTATGATTCTGCTGCTATAACATAATTGATTTTGAATGATAAATGATTTTGAACACCTTTCAGCGCCAATGATATTTAGAGGGGTGGGGTTGCATTTCTTTGCTTATGGGGAAAACACATGCACGTTACCTTAGAAACATGTAGAGAGTGGATCGAAATAATGGGATAGTATTAAAGTATAATTGTTCATAGCATCGACCACTTTTCTTTTCATCAAATTACCTCCATGAATATTTCAGGCATGAAAATGTCTGAATATTTCATGAAGACGCCCGTTTTATTATGTCTGATATTTTGCCTGGACGAAATAAACTCGTTTTAGTAGGTGAATTGTCCGACAAGGTTACATTCATCCTAACTAAATTGATGAGTAAGTTTGAGCATCACTTTGCTATCATAATTGTCCCGACCGAAACTTTCTTCGAAATAAACTAAAACAAATAATTATTTTGCTCACTAAAGAAGACTAATAGTAATGAAATTTACATTCTACAACTTCATGATGAATTTAGAGATATTTAGAAATTATGAGACCTGGAATGCCTATCAGCGCCAAAGATTTTTAGAGAGGTGGGTTCTTTTGCTTGGGGAAAACACACGTTACCTTAGAAACATGTTGAGTGGATCGAAGATATAGGGTACCGTAGGATTGATAACGTCGACCACTTTTATTGTCGATGAAATGCGCGTTACGATAGAAACACGCAGGTATTTAGAGGCATGATACATTACAAAAAACAGAACAGACCGTTATTCACTGTCAGACAATGTAATATCGACCTTCATCACATAGATAATGTGATATCGACCTTCATCACGTAGATAATGTGATATCGACCTTCATCACGTTACCTTCATGAATATTTCAGGAATGAAAAAAAAAGTCTGAATATTTCATGAATACATTTATTTATTATTCATTTATTTAAATGAAACTGAATGACAAACATATGTAAACGTAATTTGATTCATTGATTTGATTTGATTTATTTATTTCTGTTTGAATTTCTTTTTCTCTTGCATTTTTACAAATATATAACAAACAAAACATTGCAAATTTTACACATTTCAACAGAATATAATATCGAATAAAGTAACTAATCGAAAACATCAAACAGGAGGGTTGACAAAGTAAGCAAAGCTTGATAACATGACTACCCTCAATACAATGGATACATAATAATACGAATATGGTGGAACAAATGTTGTTAAAAGGGGAAAGAGAGAGAAAGAAAGAAAAAGAGAGAGAGAGTGAGGGGGGGTGTACATCAAGATTCACAGATGTATGTGGTACAATGTAGTTGGATTTCAATTTGATATATGAAGATAAAACAGAAGATGCAAGTTTGAATATTGGGTGGCCAACTTGGGATATATTATAGAATGAGAAGACTCACGAGGTTTCTGGACATTTTTGTGAGATCAGCGAGCTGGTTTATATAGACTGTAAACCTTTGTTTGTATATAATTTAGGTTTTGGAAGTTCCCAAGTAGGCCACTCTTTATTCATGCGTTTATTCATATACCAGGTCATAGAAGGTTATAATCAACGTTTCAATGAATGGAAGCAAAAAAGTAAGAGTGCTGAAAATGATCGAGTTTTGTAACGACGGGTTTACGAGGGGAACTTATGAAGATTGAAAGTAAACAAATTTTGATGGTAGATTTTTTAAGATAATGCGCAATAAGAAACGTTTTCACCGCTCTTTTAAAAGATAGCATTGTATTAATCGATTTTATGTCAGGGGGTAGTGCTTTCCAGGTATCAGGGCCAGAATGTCTAATTGAGTTTTGAGCTATGGCTGTTTTGGTGTTAAATAGGTGATAGTCATTGGAATGCCTGGTTGGGTAGGAATGAAAATTAGTATTATGTTGGAATAATATGACTAGTGATGGGGGGAGAATGCCGGATTTAAGTCGAAACATGAAAAGAGATTGTTTGCATGTAGTGTATATCACTTATTTTTAGAGTTTTTAACGTGGCAAATAAAGTGTCAGTGTGGTCGCGATAACCTGCATCGGTACAAACTCGAATTGCTTTTTTTCTGTACGATTAGTATTGCACTTATGAGTAGCCCATGATATTGCAGTAAGAAATATATGGTAAAACCAGTGTATTATACATCATACTAAGCACATGTGTTGGCAAAAATATTTTATCTTAAATAGTATACCAATATTGCGAGAAATAGGGGTAGAGATATAGTTCACATGATCATTCCAGTCACATTTTTCATTTATATATACACCTTAGAATTTGGTTGATTGATTGATTGATTTTTATTCGACAAGCTTCCAACATACAACAATATACAATAATAACAGATCAAAAATAAGTCAGCTTGAACAGGATAACCCAAGAAAGCTCGAGAGCTTATTTCCAGTGGGGTCCCTTACAGACATGTATAAAATTAATAAGTTAAATAGTAATATTTACAGACAGATAAGAAAATTAAAAGAACTACTTATTAAAGATAATAATAATAATAACAACATTAAACTGATGATAGAAATGATATTAAGTACAAGAAGAAAATGAAGAAGGAGAAGAAGAAAAAGAGGAGAAGGAAGAAGAGGAAAATAATGATGAATTTGTAGAATTTCTATAACGTACGAAAACATAATTATATACAACATGAAAAAGTATGAACCGACAGAAGAATAACAATTTCAATCATATAACATGTCATTCACTTCTCTTCTCTGACTGTCAAGTATTAGGTATTCCTTTAATTTCCTCTTAAAATGATCATAGTTTCCTATTTCTTTTACACCATTGGGAAGGGAATTCCAATGTTTTATGGCATTGTAATAAAACGAATTTCCAATACTACCTACTCTTTCTGGTAAGTTAAAGTTGAATCGTCTATTTCTTGTATTATAATCATGTACGTCAGTAACAAGATCGAAGTTGGATCGAATATAATGATTCGACCTAGCATGATATATTTTATGCACGTGATGCAATACGAGTTGTTTTGATCTTTGGTCGACTTCAAGAAAACCAGCTTTAGAAAGTTCGCTGTAGCCAACATGAGTTCTTGGACCAGAACAGTTGATAAATCTCACCATTTTGTTCTGTATAATCTTCAACTTCTTTTGATCTGACTTGTTTATGTTACTATACCATGCAGGGTTAGCATAGTCAAATAAACATTGAATAAGAGCAAAACAGAGTGTACGTTTTGCTTTTAAATCCATACAACTTTGATATCTGTACACAAATTTCAGACGAGAATTTGCTTTTTTTACAACTGATTCTACTAAAGATGAAAATGAAATTGCGCTAGCCAACTCAATGCCTAAATACTTCACAGACTCTTTTCTCTTGATTGCTTGATTATTGTGTGTCACTTTGAATTCAAATGACTTTTTAGAACTACTTTTAGAACAAAATAAAATGCTTTCTGTTTTTCCCAAGTGTAAAGAAAGCTTATTATCAGTCATCCAATCGACACACGTAGACAGCTGTTCACTGAGCTTTTCCTCAATATATTTAGGATCAGGATTTGAATAGAGTAGTACGCTGTCATCTGCGTACAATAATAGTTTGAAGTCTTTTATACAAATACACATATCATTTATATAACTTGAAAATAGAATTGGGCCTAAAATGCTTCACTGAGGAACACCGCATGTTATAGGCATTAGTTTGGAACGAATATCATGAATGGCCACTACTTGGTGCCGATTAGATAAGTAGGATCTGAACCAATCTAAACTTGCCTTATCAAAACCCATTAGTTGTAACTTCTTTAATAAGACGCAATGATTAACTGTATCAAAAGCTTTTTGCAGATCAAGGAGCACCATACCAACAAAGCGCCCTTGGGAAGTTTCTCTCCTCAAATAATCAGTCAAATGAATTAGACATGTTTCAGTCGAATAATCATGTCGAAAACCAGATTGAAATTCATAAATTATATCATTTTCTTTGAAGTATCTTTCAATTTGAACACAGGCCGATTTTTCTAGAATCTTTGATGCTACGCTTAAAACACTAATAGGTCTATAGTTGCTAACATCAGTTTTATCTTTCTTTTTATAAAGTGGAGTCACTTTTGCTATTTTCATATCCTCTGGAAAAGTACTCGTCAAGATAGATAGGTTCATTAAGTAACTTAGAGGCTTAAATAAAACCTTCGCACCATCTTTTAGAAATTTAGCTGGAATCAAGTCTAACCCAGTACTTTTTGATACATTCAACTTACGTAACTCTTTGAAAACAAATTGTTCACTGATTGGTAATAACTCGAAGCTGTTTTCACGTACACCTTTTCTTTCGTAAAAGTCACGAATACAATCATTGTCTGCGCTGAAAAAGTCTTTGGAAGGGGGGAGTTTGTCTACTAATTTGGCAGCCACATTTGTGAAATGAGAATTGAATTCATCAGCGATGGCCATCTTATCATGACATAATTCCCCATCAATTTTAATGACAGATTCTTGTTCTTTTCGCTTCTTATTTTTCAAACCTAAGTTTTTTAGATTCTGCCAAAGTTTTTTCGAATCTTGTTTATTTTCTTCTATCTTGTTTTGTAAGTAATCGAGTTTAGCCTTTTTCACCTCTCTTTGGACCATATTTCTTAATACTCTATATCTTTTATAGAGCTTCTCATCTTTTGCTCGTTTCCTCCATTTTTTGTATACTATATTTCTCTCTTGAATTAGGGAAAGAATATCTTTAGTCACCCAAGTTTCTGATCTTTGTTTTATTCTTATCCGTTTCAGTGGCGCTATCATATTCAAATTTGAGATAAAAATATGTTGAAATATTGACCATGCCTCATTTACATCTATACAGTCAGTTATTCGTGACCAATCAACAACAGATAGTTGAAGATTGAAAGACTCTTCTGTATATTTTTTCATGGATCTGATATCATTAGTCCTGTGATGACCTATAGCCAGTCTAACATTTTTCCGTGTACAGAAAGTAAAATAATGGTCGCTAATACCTAGATCAATGACACCACTTTGACTTATTTTATTTTCTTTGGTACAACCAACATGATCCAATAGAGAAGAACATGTAGGTGTAACGCGTGTTGCCTCTTTGATGAGTTGACTAAACCCATGAAGACTCAACAAGTCAATATATTTTTTAGCCAGTGGCGATTTGCGAAGAAGACAAATATTCATGTCTCCTAAAAGAATTATTTCGTCATCCTTCTTTAATGTATCAAGAATATTGGACAATTTCTCGATAAACAAATTGTTTTTCGGAGGTCGATACAGAACGCCAACAACAATTGGTTTTGATCTTGGTATAAGCAAATTTTTCCACAGGGATTCCGTATCTCCAGTACTTATAGCATCCATAATATTAAATGCAATATCATTTCTGATATAGAAACATACACCACCTCCAGAGCCAGAGGATCGATCATGACGTATGATTTTATATCCGTCTATTTCAATTTCTTCATCATTTATGGAATTGTTTAACCATGTTTCAGTGAAAGCAATAATAGACAGCCTTTTTCTTTTAAAAAGAATTCTAAGTTCCGATATCTTGTTTAGAATAGACCTCACATTAAGGTGTAAAAAATGAAGGCCTTTAACTTTAAACTTTTCTTCAAATTCTTGATAAAGAGAAGTGTTTTCATCTCTGAGGTTTGGCTGAATTACTCTTGCTATCGCTTGCTTTTCAGGTGTAACGCGCGTTACCTTAAAATAGTTTTCTTTTAGTCTATCCTCGTTTTGGCTTTCTTTCTCTAAACAATCGTCAGTAAATAATGAGTCACAAAAAGATGGCAGACAACATGTTAAACAATTCCACTTCTCATCAGGGCATTCATAATATAACCTGCGGTACTCTGAAAAACTGATAGCTTGACAATTAGTGTGAAACCATTTTTTACAATAAGAACACAGAAGGCCGTGTTGATTACATTTGACTGGCTTATCACAGTTCCCACAAGGGAACTTATATTTTCGACCGTCAACTATAATTTTCGGATCATCACTAGATTTTGTCAAACTTTCACTTAATTCAATACCCTTCTTACAAACTGAAGATATTTCGCCCAGTCTTTCATGTCCACCTTGGATGGTCTGAAGGCTGGTTTCAGTCGTGACCTCTGATTGACTGCACTGAAATCCAAAGATGTCCCAGAAACAGATTCGGCGTAGGACTTTACGGGGCTGCTTTTTTCCTCATCAGAATGAAGACTCTGGTTTTCTCGGTAGATGGCTTGATGCTGCCTTGCTCCAGGTTCATTGCCTATAACTTGATCGGACGACCGTTGAGTCCAGCCATGGCCTCGTGTTGTCGGTTGGTCAGCACTGTTGATGAGGCGTTTCATGACTTTTTTTTCTATTGGAACATTATCAACAAGCAGCTCAAAACTATGAATATTATGATTTCTTGAGTTTCGAAAGTGAATAAAATTGGTCTACTTTAGGTTCAATGATAATAATGTTACTTTTTGAATTTACGATTCACATGACGTTATTATACATGTAAAATTAAATTCTAACAATGCGTCCTGCTCTTGCTTTTATAGGATAATAGATGGGTGCCCTCTATAGTGAAGCGTCGCTTATGACAGCGCTCTCCTTCACTTTCCGCAGATATAACATGATACTTTAAATTCATAGTACTATATTATAGAAACATTATGTTCGTTATATGTAAATATGCAAATCACATTTTGACATCAAGTTATTATTATTACATCTTACGTTTACATGTGTTTGTCATTCAGTTACTTTTTTGGGGATCAAAATCAAATAAAATAAATGTAGCGAATTCGTGAAGACTTGCAACTTTCATATCATCATTAGTATATTAAATTGCTACCAAAATTATGATAACAAGTTTGGAAACTTATCATATATCAAGGGAGCTGTCATTTGTTTTTGCGCAGCAGATACTAAACACCTGAGAAAAAAAAAAAAAAAAAACGCTGATTAAGCAATCACAAGGAGATGATTTGGTAAAACAATGGCGGCCAGCGTAATTGCAGCTAGAACAACAATTATAATAGAATTACAGGATACAAAGAGTCAATTTTAAGTAGGAAGATATATGAATATTTTTCCTTTTTTCCTCCATTTCAACGTTTCTTATAACATTTCCAAGACCAAAATTGTTATTTTTAATAATGTTTCTTTCTCTTTATGTCTCTATCTCACTTTTCATACAACAATTTCTCTCTTTATCACACACGCATTGTATCCGGACACCTACCCCCTGGACAATCACCCCGGATAACCACCCCTACGATAACCACCCTCTAGGACAATTAACCCCTAGAACAAATACCTCCTAGGGCAACCACCCTCTAGGACGACAACATCCGGTAAACTACCCCCAGGCAACTACCCCTAGGACAACTACCCCTGGACAACTACCCCCGGACAACTACCCCCGGACAACGATCCTAGGGGATGGTTGTCTTGGGGGACGTAGTTGTCCTAGAGGGTGATTATCCTAGGGGTGGTTATCCGGGGGTGGTTGTCCAGGAGTGGTTGTTCAGGGGGTAGGCGTCCTAGAACCCACACGCATATATTGTACTCTCTGTTTACCCCCCCCCCCCCCCCCAAAAAAAAAAAAAAAAAAAAAAAAACTTTTCTTTTTTTCTTTTGCCGGGGGGGGGGGGGGGGGCTTTTTTCATGTTTTGTTTAAAAATGGTAAAAAATAACGTTACCATCTTTTTTTAACCTGCTTTTTTTTTTTGCCAGGGGGGCAGGCCCGTCCCCCCCCCCCCCCCCCGTGGATCCGCGCCTGTCTATAGGCAATCAATCCTAAATAATTTAATTAAGTTTAATCCAGTGTAGATGTGATTACATCACACTTCTCTCCCCTTAATATTTATCGCGCGTACACGTATCCTGTCTTGTAAGCGAAAGTGGGGGGAATCCCCTTTTTTCTTTGGTTGGATATTTAGGGCGGTGTGATCGCGAGGTCACGTCAACAGCCCTGATAACCGTTGCGTGTATTGTATGCAAATGATCTTTGACCACGATATCAGCTGTTACGTTCGGCCTGGGCGCGGGCTGGAGTAGTGCTATCATTACTAGTTCAGAGTTGCCAGTTGCTGTAGCATGCATGTAGACTGAACACTTTAGGTTGTTTTTTCATGTATTAAAGGCTTGTAATCTAGGAATCCGCAGTCACAGACAGTAAGAGGTAAGCAATTTGCATGCAACCAGTCGTTTATTTGTGTGATGTTGCTATTTGATCGACGTTATTTTCTCCGCTTTCAACTTCAAGCTCATACTTAGTCAAATAGTCTCACTCAGCAGTGCAGTGGCCTATAGGGCCTAGTGGCAGGCATCGACGAAAAAGATGGCCAACAACTTCAAGGCCAAGCTCAGATCTTGCTTGATCTTGTCGAGAAAGGCCGAGCTGAGACATTATCACACTTACCCAAAATCTTTTGGTAGCTTATACAATTGTCTCTGATTAGTTTAAACAATTGTTCTTAACTAGACCAAATGTCAACATTTTTATATTGAAATATGAATTATCAGCTAGGCCTACCGAAACATCTAATATTTGAGCAACTATTCTATTTGTGCACCTTTACCTGAATCTCTACAGTTTGTATGAATCTGAATTGTTTCTGATGCAATGTTGAACAAATAAACTTCACCTTTAACTTTAATAGTATATGAATGTATGATATATAATGTCTAATGTATGATATACCATCTATGATATTATGATATATAATATGTAATATATATGAAATATGATATGTAATATATGAAATATGATATGTAATATATGAAATTTGATATGTAATATATGAGATATGATATATGTAATAAACTAACATACAAATAATGTATGATATATAATATACTGGGTATGATATATGATATTAAGATATACAATATGTAATGTAATATCTCGTTCCTGTTTTCACGAAGTGACGGTAGTGAGGAAAATCCGCACGCAAATTGTATGGGATTATCATTCACTACCGTCAATTCGTGAAAATAGGGACGATATGTAAGATATAAATATTGGACCATAAAGAGGTGTTGCAGTGAGGGATTTATTCTAAAGTTTAAATACCAATTTTTGTTTTGCAGAAAATGTTTAAGTTGAAGTTTTTGTGGCAGTTCTTGGGGCTGTTCTCACCATGCTTTGTATCCGTCCTCCCAACTCCTGATGTGACAAGTATTTGTGGTAAGCTTCTATTACATAAAAAAAAAAAGACATGTCAGATTGACTATTGACCACTTCATTCTCTAATTCCGTAATTCCCCAAGGCTGGCAACATAAACCACCGTCATGGGTTAATTGAACAATTATTTAATAATGCGTCTTTGATTTTTTAGTTACTTCTTGAATCACGTATTGTAACTAAACAAACAAGGTCTTAGGAAAGTACTCATTTGTTAATTATTAATGCTTCATGCTTCACATAAAAAGTATACTTTATTGATATTAAATTGGGAGAATATGAATGATATTCGTGGGTGAATAATCAACATACTTAAAATAAAAGGCAGATAGTACTTTGGCCGAGATAATGATTCAATTTTTATATTTTGAACCTAGTGTTTGTTCAGCAAAATCATATCATTAGCATCATCACCGTCAAGTCATCATCATCACTTATCATCCTCATCATCACCTCCACCACCACCACCACCACAATAATCATCACCATTACTATCATCAACATCATCATCATCTTCTTCATCTTTATCATCAATTCATCATCATCATCATTATCACCATCAATCATCATAATCACCATCATTATCATCATCATCACCACCACCATCTTTTTATTGAATTCCTCTGCTTTGTGAAGAACTGTGCTTTAGCATAAAATTATTTTATCAGGAAACAATAAACAGTAGCCCTAGCTGTCAGAGATGGTCTTTAGATAGAGACACAAGAAGAATGAAAGACAGAAATAAAGTGTGAAGAGACCATTGAGAGACTCTATGTTGTTGGCTGTTACAAATCTTTAGTAACATAGTCATCCATTTAAAAGTAGAACAAAACAAAATTACAATTCATGAACTCAGATCACAAGTGGCCCAAATATTTTGCTCCATGTTCTATAAACTCAGGTCCAGAGACCAACCAGACCCTAGCCCAGAGGATCCAGTCCTCTCAGTGGAAGGCTTCAGGCTGGCTCCTGGACCAACAGACGGAGGACTGGGGATGGGACTTTCTAAGCACCGGGTCGGCCATCTTGTCTCTTCAGCTTGCCAACGAGACTTGGAAGAATGATCTAGGATCAATGGAGGCTGAGCTCACCGTCAAACAACTCAATATTGAGGTGCTGCGTGAAATATCACACAGGTATGAAGTAAACAGTAGATGCAGCTAGAGACAAACCAAAGGCTATCAAAGCAGGAAACTATGGGTAAACCTTGGGAGTGATTTCAACCAGGATGTATCAAAGCCCACTTCCTGACAGATAACAACCAATAATCGTGTTTGTTTTTTCCCTTTGAGACAGATTTCTACTCATTTCTGAAACATCCTTTTCTTTCAATCATAAAATTGCTAAATATTATTCTTGATCGTAGCAATAAAAGTTTTATTCCTCCTTCATCATTTTTCCACAGTATGTCTGGTTTGGAATTTTTTAGGGTCTGTGTGCATAAATCTGTGTTTAAATTTAATATTTTGGGTGCTCCAGAGTCGAAATTAGATGACCCCACTACACCCATGCCCCTGTTACTGTCAAGCCCTGCAAAATTAGGAACAGTAGTGCTGTGCAGAGACTTGAACCCATGTCCTTGGCATCTCCAGGCAATTGCCAAACCACTTGACCACAACATCTTTATTACTCTTGCTCTGAACAGACACAGCTTTAAGGAGATGTCGGTAGGTAAGCTAGGCTACTATGCTATGGCTCTGCACGCCTCCTGCCACAATGCCTCCAACTTCCATGGACACAACATCATGAAACATCTGCATCACAGGGTCGAAGACTTTGACACCAATCAGACCAGAAACTACTTCCCGTACTCCTTGGCTTTGCTTGCCTTGTGTAGCAGCGGTAGTGAAGTGCCTCATAGCGCCATAGCAACGCTTGAGGAAGTCCAAGGGGATGATGGATGTTTTCCATTTGGTGTAGGTAAGGGGACTGTTAGTATTTCAAAGACAATTTTGTTTAAAGCCCCTCTGCACTCTTTTGGCATGGAGGGATTAGACCTCCCTGCAAGGTCACTGGCAGGTGGTTATCTCGTCAAATCAGTTCTCAATTAACGTAAGAAAAAGGGCATCATGGGGGATCAACGGGTACGGCTTAGGCATTGTTGGCTGTATAGAGGGCGCAAGGAGCTATAAGTAGTGCAGTGGGGCTTTAAGGATTACTTTACAAGTGCTTTTTGGGCAGACTGGGTCCCATTAAGAAATTATTCAGCTCATAGTGCTCCAGATTGGCCTGGCAGCATCCAAGGGGGATTGGTGTATTAAAGACCAAGTGGTTCTTGCAAGTTGAAAGTAAATATTGACCAGTTAATAACCGTTGTTGATATCCTGGTTGGGGGGGTGGGGGGTGTCTCATTAAAGCCTGTATGTCATCCGCATACACAAAAACGTTAAAAGGATAGTTTTTTTCATGACCAGGCGCGTATCAAAAACAGGAAACATCTGGGAAAAGGTATCACATTAACTGTGCTGGTGATAAGAAAAAACGCGGTCGGACAGGGTACGGAATTTGATAGCCCATGGTCAAGAGCAGAGGGTCTGATAGGAGATTTTAAAATCACGCGGAAATACATGATAAAATGAAAGATAAATGCAGCACTGAACAGGAACCTCCAGTTGCTTCTTGAAAAAATCCCTTTGTTTTTGTTATGTTGTAAAAAAAGTGTGAATTAACGTATGTTCATTCAGATTTAATTAATGAGGTCTTTTTCATCTTAATGAGTAGATTTGATGAGGTCTCTTCAATGAATGGTTCTTTGCTGAAGTTCAGTAATCAGGTTACATTTTATGTGTTGATATGTCTGTCTGGCATTCTCCTTCTGCATACAGTATTTATTTTCTTATTTTCTATTCAGCCATCTCTTGTCTTTATATCCTGTTTGTCTTGAATAATCTAATTCTGATTTGCTCTCTGTCTTTATATTTCTCTCCCTCTCTTGCTCTCTCTCTCTCTCTATCCCTCCTCATTTTTTTTCTCTCTCTCTCTATGATGACTCTCCCTCATATTTCTTTGACTCAACCCGTTATCTTTCTCTCCCTCTCTTCCTCTCTCTCTACCCCTCCTCATTTCTCTCTCCCCCTCCCCATTTCTCTCTCTCTCTCCCTCATATTTCTTTGACTGCATCATTATTAGATGTGACATCCATGGCCGTCATGGCTATGGCATGTATGCAGGACTCCTTCAATAGCCCTCAAAGACTCAACCCCCTCAGAGAAATGATGCGCAAAGGGTCAGAATGCATTATGGGACATCAGACGGCAGACGGATGGTTCGGTGAATCAAATGTTATAAGCACAGCATTAGCAGCACAGGTATATATGCACTTTTCTCTTCTTATTTTTTGTTATAGACCTGTACAAAAGAAAAGGGACATACATGTATCATACCATTGTTCATGTTCTTCATCCCATCAAAATGCCTTGACAAGCATATCAGTGATAAATAAAACAATTGTTTTCGTTGTAAACCTACGCATAAGGCCTAAAAAAAAAAGCTGTTATATTGCCCGTTGCGACCGACTCAAAAATCGTGAAATCTACGGTCGGCTTTTTAAAAAAGTTTTTTTTTTAACCGTTTAGAGAAAAAAATGTTAAAAAGCATTCAAAACTGAAAAATATAAGCCCAAAGAGGGAGTTTAAAAAAAAAGAAGATTTCTGAACGACCAACCGACCCATGTTTTGGCACCTAAAGGGCAATACAACATCCTTTTTTTAGGCCTAATAATAACACTAATAGTGGGTTTTTGTATAGCACTTATGTCTATCTAACACTCCTGGCACTCCATAATTAATATCCCAGCTTTAGCATGGCTGCCCTAATGGCACTCTTCAACAAATTAATTCCTACCAGGTACCCGGGCCAGGTACCCATTCACCTCACCTTGGTTAAGTGTGACAAATATAGATCAATGTCTTAAAGCCAAAGGAAGTTAGTGCTGTGGCAGGAGTTTGTTTGAGTGATGGCTGGTTTTACCAATACCGCCCATTCATTATTCATCTAGTGGGGCGTTGCAAGAAAGTTGCAATCAATTGCAAGTCCCCCAAATCAAGCGTAAGTCTTGTGATTAATTGCAAATTTGCAATTAATCGCAACTCAACTTTCTTGCAAAACCCCATTAGTAAGAGAAAGAGAGAGAGAGTGTGAGAGAGAGAGAGAGAGAGTGA
The DNA here is from genome assembly GCA_035222895.1 of Strongylocentrotus droebachiensis. NCBI lineage: Eukaryota > Metazoa > Echinodermata > Echinoidea > Camarodonta > Strongylocentrotidae > Strongylocentrotus > Strongylocentrotus droebachiensis. The sequence goes on along the minus strand of JAVYIG010015604.1, from coordinate 17,006 downwards.
GAGAGAGAAAGAGAGAGGGAGAGAGAGGGGGAAAGAGGGAAAGAGGGGGGGGGGGGAGAATAAAAGCTAGATCTTATTAACCTAATGTAATTGTTCAAACTTTATTCCTAACAAAATCCTAGGAAATTTAGGAAACTAGTCGAGCGTTGCAAGATTGTTAGGTTTCAATCGATTGCAAATATCAGTTACAAATTTTGCAACTTGCAATCAATCGCAACTTTCTTGCAACGCCCCATAAGTGATTATATCAAAAGTTTCCTCACTGCTGCCTTCTTTTTAAGGCTCTGATTGCTGCCGGTGAATCTCCATCGCTATGGCGATGTGAGGATGCCCTCTACCACATCCTGGATGCCCAGGAGGAGGACGGCCATTTTGGTAGCCAAGGGGGCACTATCCAGATCCTCCCGTTGCTTAGCAACCGTCACCATGGAAGCCTGGCTGATATTCAGCAGGCATGCCCAGTACAAGGTTTGTTTTGTATATACCCCCAGATCAATTGGAAAATCTTTACAATTTTCCCCTCAATACTATATATGTGAGACATAGGTTAAAATGTAATGAGCAAAAGTGGAAAGAGTAATTTCATATCAAGGCCATCAAAGAACATCACTGAGTCACCTGACTCTAGTTGAAAAATTTTGGGGTGATTGGTTCTCTTTAACGTACCTACCCTGGTCGTTTTGTACATGCAAATTTTTCTTTGTTGTTGTTGTTATTTTTTCTCTATATTGTTATGGTATTTCCAAGAAATCTAGACCATTTTCCTCTATTTTCTGATGGAAAAAAAAAGAAAAAAGTAGTCCAAAAACATAGTTTTACGCTAAGGATTTGGAACAAAAGATAGATGAAACATATATTCAGAGTTGATAACAGTCAAAAACATATTTTCTGTGCTTTTTTCGACTATTTTATTTTGAATAGGGTAAACGTATTGATCATTTTCTTTTCATTCACAGATGTGATGCAGGGCATACCACTGATTGGACGACAGGATAAGACGCATGCTGTCAAGTTTGAGATCAGTCAGGAATTGGAGAATAGTGTGGCTATTTTCAGTCCATTCATTGTAGACATCCTGCCAGGAGAGAGCGTCTACAGGGCCATGGAACGAGCTCGTCAAATTGGCTACTTCAGGTTAGTGTCGTTTTGCTTTCTTAGCTAGTTGAGAGGTATATACTTTTTTATTTATTTATTTATTTATAACACATCTTTAAAAAGAAGGGTAGCCCAATCAGCAAACAAATACTGGTTTTCGTTGAGGCCCTTCATGACACAAACAAGTATATACATTTCATCAACATATCAAAATATAAATAAATATAGAAAATTACAAAATTCGAATTTAACAAACAAAAAATTGCAAACCAGGTTATAAATAAGGATTTGATTATAAAGAATAACGAAATGATTAAAATGTATATGATACAAATATAAAAATATAAATAAATATAGACAGTTACAAAATACGATTTTAACAAACTAAAATTGCAAACCAGGTTATAAAAAAGGATTTGAACATAGAGAATAACGAAATTAGTAAAATGTATATGATACAAATATGTAAATGCCATATATCCTATTGAAGCAAACAGTAAAAAGTTATTAAAAAAAAAAAAAAACAACAACAACAGCAACATACAACCACATTAACAAACCAACAAGAGAAAACAAGAAGAAGATATGATAAAATATATAAAAAGAGGAGAAAAAGAAGAGTTATATCATACCATAATCATATTAAAATGTGGATGTCTTTTGCCATTTTGCCAATTCTTGTTTAAATGGTTTCATATTTTTTATAAATCGAATACGTTCGGGTAATTTATTCCAGTTTGATGGACCTGTGACAAGAAATGACTTCTGATAAAAGGTCGTACGAACATGTGGCATCCTAATTAGCATCTTATTTGTGCTCCTTGTTGTTCGAGATGATATCGCTTCAATATAAATAAACTTATCACCTAGTACTTCAGGTGCAGCTTTATGTAAGCATTTATGAATCATGCAACAAGATGCTCTAAAAAACAGATGATCTACTTTCGGCCAGGATAGAATTTCAAACACTTGTTCAGATGGGGTTTCCCAGGAAAAACGAGATATCATATATGCTGCCCTCTTATGTAATCTTTCCAGTTTACTATGGTTTGCTTCAGATCTCCCAGACCAAACGGTACAACAGTACATTAAATGGGGCACTACAAAAGCCCAGTACAGTTTGTTCAATTGTGCTTTATCAAAATAATGTTTACATCGACGAATAGTTCCTAATTTCTGTTTCACAGTTAAAGCAATACTTTCGATATGTTTTTTAAAGTCAAGACTGTTATCAATTATAACTCCCAAACATTTATATGTATATACACATTCCAATTGGCATCTATTTAATTCAATCGACAGCATACTGTTATCTAATGATCTAAGCTTTTGCTTTGATCCTAGCAGCATCGTTTTGGTTTTATCACTATTCAAAATCAACTTATTTTTATTCAGCCAAGAATTCAGTTCACCAAGAGCTTTTGTCAGTTTGAGTTCTACCTCTTGCTTAGTTTTTCCACATACAGAAATAGTAGTATCATCCGCATACATATAAACAATGCCATTTGAGATGGAACATGGGAGGTCATTAACAAATAGAGTAAAAAGGAGCGGGGCCAGGATGGACCCTTGTGGAACTCCCATTGTTATATTTCTAAATGTTGATTTTTCTTTCCCTAATGAGACAAATTGTTGGCGATTTTTCAAGTATGATTCAAACCATTTAATTACATGCGGAGAGCAACCATATTGATGTAATCTATTTAAGAGGAGAGAGTGATTGACTGTATCGAATGCACGTCGGAGATCTATAAAAGCTACACCATTTAAATACCCTTTGTCTACATTGACTGACCACTGGTTAACCATGCACAATAGGGCTGTTTCACATGAGTGCTTAGGACGAAATCCAAATTGGTTCTTATAAAATAGATTATGCTGAGACAGATATTCAAAGATATTTAAATAAACTGCCCTTTCAATTATTTTAGATAAAATCGGCAATATAGACACGGGTCTGTAGTTTTTCATTATGGCTGTATCCCCTCCTTTGGGAATTGGTTGGACTCGGGCTATCTTCCAAGCATCAGGGTATACTGAAGAATGCAAAGACAAATTGAGTATATATACTAAACTTTCCATTACATGAGGAATATCACAGATATATTTCAGTATTTTAACAGAGAGTTCATCATACCCAGTTGCTTTTTTGCAAGTATATGATTTTATCTGTTTGATGACGAAATCTATCGAGATATTTGAAAAGTAAAGTAAATCACCGTTTGTTTGTTTGTTTTACCCAAGTAGCTACATCTCTGGAAGTTACTCCTGAATGGTCACTTGTTTTTGGAAGCCTCACAATTTCCTCTGTTATTTTGTTTTCTGCATTGTCTTTGGCTCCGTGGCAATAAGCCAGTTTGTAGATACAATCTCCGCATGGGCAGATTAAAGAGAAGGTTGAGTTCTGGGAAGAGGTGAAAAATAATCTGTGAGCATTATCATTGTATTATGCAAGTGTGGAAGAACATCAGATCTTGTAGATATTTGGGGGCCATTTGTACCAAAGCTTATGTACTACGAACTGGTCTATTGGCAAAATATGTTTCATCTCCTAAATTTAGGTGAATAGATTTTCTGACTACCGATAAAATCATCAGTATTAAAATAGCATTTGACTAAAAACAAGAGATAAGATTTCATAATACAATTTCATTCCACTGTGATGAAATCTAATACATGTGATATACGTTTGTAAAATTAGATGAGGAATTTACAGTCTTACTAGAATTTGAATATCTCTCCCACTGTATTTGAAATTTTGCACTTCTGTTCCAATGATCATTTTATTTCTTCTAGAACCAACACGTTTTCAAGGTAGAATTGCCCTTTGAATATCTGATCATGTTCATTAAAAACTATCAATGTTGCTTCCATTCATTCAAAGATCATGATGGTTTTCTGTATTTTTTCTCCTCCAGTTTTGAATCTAAATTGTCTCAGTTTGGAAACTACATTACATCAATCAACAATGTAGTGAACGATAATGCCAATGGTCTCTATTGGTTCATCTATTCAGTGGATGAGAGTGGTGATCAATTCATGGCTGAGACTGGTAAGTTACTGATATATTTCTTAATTTGTTAGAAGATTCTTTCAATTTTAGTTAAGTCATTGATTTTGTTTCAGAACATTATCATATGTCATGTTTTTTTTTTTTTTTTTTATAAATGTAATGCTTCTGCTTCCTGGGAGAAATTTTAATTGTTTAAACATATTTGTCATGTGTATTGTAAATAATCAGAGTTGTATATCTCTCATCTCAATTAGTTATTTATCTTGTGCCAAATCTACCTATCTCAGAGGCAATGTGATTTTTACCAGAATCTCTCCTCTCTCCTCCCCTTTATCTTCTCTCATTTCCCCTCCCTCATCTCTCCTCTTTGACCTCTCTTCTGTCTCCTCTCTCCCATCTCCTCTCACCCATCATCTTTCTCCCGTTTCCTCTCTTCTCTCTCATCTCTACTTTCTCCTCTCTCCTCTCTCCTCTCTCCCCTCTCATCTCTCATCTCTCCTTCCTCCTCTATCCTCTCTCCTTCCTTCTCTCTACTCTCTTTCCTCTTGACTCTCCTCTCTCTCCATTACTCTCTCCTTCCCTCCCTCCTCTCCCCTCTCTCACCCCTCCTTACCTTTTTCTCTGTCCTCTTTCCTCTCTCCTCTTTCCTCCCTCCTCTTTCTCTCCCCTCTTATCTCTCTTTTCCCTCTCTCCTTTCTCATCATTCCTCCCTCCTCTCTTTTCCTCTCCCTCTCTCCTCCTCTCTCCTCCCTCCTCCCTCCTCCCTCCTCTCTCCTCCTCTCCTCTCCTCTCTCCTCTCCCCTCCCCCTCCTATCTCTTCTCACCTTGTCTTGTAGGTGCTGAAGGAATCCTGCCAGTGAATGGCTCCACCTATCGTTGGATCTATCGTGCATATTAAAGCCTGTCTGCACTTGTTTGGCCAGGAGGATTAGACCACCCTGCATGGTCACTGACAGGTGGTTATCTCATCAAATCAGCTCTCAATTAACAAAGAAAAAAGGGCATCATGGGGGATCAACGGGTACCACTTAGGCATTGTTTGCTATATAGAGGGCGCAAGTAGCTACAAGTAGTGCAGTCCCGCTTTAAAGCTGTGAAATAGACCAGTTCCTACGTGAGGGTACCCATCAAGTGAATGGTGTTTGCCATATCTGATTGTTGATGAATTGTTTTCCTTTTCGTAAAGAAAGCTTGAAGAATATACACATGGGTGATTCCTTGAAATGTATCCTTTACAACACATATCTTTGGTCTATTAATTTTATCCACAAAAAAATATTTATCACGCTATAGCTACTGACCAATGGGTACTTATGTTATCGGTACCATTAGCCAATGACATCAAGAGATTTTTGAATTTTTGGATGATATAAATGAACAATGACACATTCCATGGAATTGCCAAGTTGGTGCATGCATGAATAGTGATGAACTGGGGGGCGTTTCCCAAAACTTGTCATCAGTGACAAATGTCAGTTTTTGTTATAAACTACTGAAAACCTTGCTTCTGATTGGTCATCAGCAGACTTGTCACTGATTTTGTCATTTGTCATTGAAAAAAAAGCTTTGTGAAACGGGTCCCTAATGATCATTTGATCATACAAAATTGGTATACAAGGTAAGTGACCTCCAATTGCTTATATAGCAACTCTATAGTAATCACTTAAGAAATGCATGTATAGCCATGCAGGAGAAGTCTGGAGCTTAAGCTGTTCATTTATATTGTATATTATTGGCACATTTCTTAATTTTGTAATAAAAAGGCGTTATATAACCTCATGTCAGCATTATTAGTTGAAAAAAAACACATTTGGTGTTCAGAGATATGGAGTTATGAGTAAATCTCTACAATACAAGGTATTTTATGAAGAGTATAAAATGCAGTGTACTTGAAGCAGGGTTCTGCGGGCATTACAGAAAAACTATCCAAGTTAATAAACTGTCAATCTTGACTTGAGTCCGGAGTTTGTTCATTGTAACAGTATGTAAATCATGCATGCCTACAAGCATAGAAGTGAAATTGTATACATGCATGTAATTAAGCAACAATAGAAAATAAACAAGGCTCTGCCAAATATTTCTTTACTGTAACTGTAACTTTACTTACTAACATTTCATTAATGCTTTATTAATCTGCAAAATATTTTCATTCACTGATTACACCATGCACACTTTAAAAAATGTTTTTTTTTGCATCCAGGATTCCTCAATGCAATAAGATGTGCTCTAACTTAAACTGACTTTGAATTAATTATTATGCCTTTGATTCTTGTCTATTCATAGATTAAAAAGGTGCAATCAATTAAATTAATCCTTGCCAGGAATCTACTAATTATATTTCACAGAATATTAATTAAGTTTTTGTTAAATAGTTCTTTGGCCTGTAAATTGAAAATATGTGGATATTTTTAAATGAATGTAATCAATATTAGATAAGTTTTTAGCTTCTAAAGCTGAAGTTTGAATTGTATTATCAATGAATATAATGATTTTATATGTACACATTATTTCCCTGTTTTGTTGTTTAATGATTGAAGATTATGTGTAATAGCCACTGGTGTGCCCCTTGGATCAACCTCTGTCAAAAAATATATCAATTTACATCTGTCAAAAGTCTATCAATCAACATCTATCAAAATCTATCTTTCAAATATATTATAAAAATATGTCTGTATCAACAATCTTATGAAGAATTTTAGGTAGAAAGTCTGTTTGGAGAAACACTTAATTATTATGTTGTTGTGTATTGAGTATTATTGTTTTCATACTACATGTACATGTATTTCTTCATTCTCAGTTTTCCATAATTATGTACTTTATGCTTATATATGTATTTGTGTGTGATTACATGGACATAAAACATGTACAGATGCTTATATAGTTTTTTCTATAAACATAGCATTCATTTTATATTCTCCCATGCAATGATTAATTTGATAATGTGACGGGATATTCCCATGTATCTTGTGTATGACAATCTTAAAATAAATTGATCTTATGCAAATATCAGCCATGTAATGTGATTATTGGCACTTTTCTCTATTTTCTGCTGTTAATGCAATTTTTCCTTTCTAACACATACATGAATTATTTGTCTATTTTCTGCTGTTAATGCAATTTTTCCTTTCTAACACATACATGAATTATTTGTCTATTTTCTGATATGATGAAAGAAAATACCTGTATTAACCAATGGGCAGCATACCTTTAGTGAATGAATTACATTTACGGTAGTTTATAGAAGAACTGAATGTTCAGAAGACAGAAAGATCACGAGACTGAAATTAGGTCTACATACTGAAAGAGGAAATATATAGTGAGTGAGGAATAGTGGGGAGATGATATGGGGATCGATCGAGGCAAACGGAGAGAGAGAGCTAAAAGAGAGAGAGAGAGAAATAGAGAGAGAGAGCTAAAAGAGAGAGAGAAAGTGTGAGAGAGAGGGAGGGGAGAAAAAGGGGTGTGTGTATGTGGGAGAGAGAGAGAGAAAGAGAGAGATGGGATAGAAACAGATGTGAAAACTAAAAGAATTGGAGAGGATCAGAAAAAACGAGAAAACAGAGATAGACAGAGGAGGTATGAAGATATGTAAATAAAAATTAGTATGAGAAGAAGATGAGAGGGAAAATGATTTTGTTTTTGTTTTTTGGAAGCGATGTATATCTCGAATGCTAAAAAAGCAAGTAAGAGGAAGAAAGCTAGGAGGACTGGTTTTGTATATATTTTTTATTGATTATGTGCCCATTATGTGCCTGCAGGATGACCCCTGCCGACCCCCTCCCCCACTCTGCCTCTCACATACATACTGTACAATTGGAAATGAAGCAAAGTTGAATCAGGAAATTTTCAACCGTGACAATAAATCTGTTTGAAAACGGCTGTTTTTTTTTAACTTGCCTAGCTTTTTCTCTTGTATATATCGTAAATATTTCTCTCTTGTTTCTTGTTTCACTCGAATTTGCTCTAATCATTATTGTAAGTTCTTATTGTGCTGTAAGTTATCCTTACTTTTGTTATCTATTTTCATGTTTTCCATGTCTATAGGGACCCCTCTGTAAACCAGCATTGTTATGCTAACAACGCTGAGTAGGGCCATCCCTCCGTCTTTCTTTTTTATAAGTGTGTCTTTATGATTGTAAATATATATATATATGTTGAAGTATTTTTTAAATGACGGAAAAATAAATACAATACAATTAATACCACAAATTTTCTTTCCAACTCTTTGGCTGACGAGAATATTATTGCGTAATCATCGAGTTAAAGCTAACCTGGCGCATGCGCTTACGGTTTCTACAACATTACCGGCTGACGTAATTCGCAATCTCGTAACCTCGGAGATTTCCTAATATTATATTATTTTTGGACACCAGCTAGCAATATTAATCATGCCTAGAGGAGGAAGAAGTCGCGGAAGATCCTTTTCACCAGTTCGGTAAGTATTTTTGCCAAATAGTTGTACGTATGGAAGGTAAACTAGTTCGACTTACGGATGTCGTAAGTGTCTGATTCTCGACCTTTCCATGTGCAACTCCAGGCGGCTGGTTAAGCGAGCCTTGTGGAGCATTTCCTGCACGTGCAATGCAATGCTGAATGAGTGAACCTCAGCTCAGTTCAGGCCATGATATGATGAGAGTTATTGAGTCTTGACCTGGAATTGAACCTGAAATACTCTTGTATTGATTATGATTATGATTACTCCTGAGTACATGTCATGTGCAAAAAATTGCATCAAAATTTGAGCAAAAACATTAGTCTAGATCTAAGACAAGTTAGAACTGACTGAAACTTGAAAGTGAAACTTTGATTTTGAAAGTCAGAATGTTAAAGGTAAAGACTAGTATTGGAAACGCCCCAATTTCAAAAAAATGAAATGGAAGCTCTTATTACCAATCATGTAAAAGAGTATGTTTTGACTAATACATGATGATAACAATTTTGCCGGGAAACAGCCTAGATCTACTTATTGATATATTTCTTATTTGGTAAATTAGTTTATCTACTGCCAGTACTGCCACTGGTGTGTGAGAGATAAACGCATGTGTCGCGCACGTGTGCGTAGTCCCATATACATCGTTCCGTGTACAGTGTTTGTAACTTTACGAAGACTGGGCCAAACTTCTTATCATTTTGATGATTCCAGAACCTTGCAGTACACACCAATACTTTATATGCTAGATGATCAACCTTTTCTGATCGATTCCACAACGTTTCTTTCACAATGTGCAATGGCATGACCATAACTGGTCTTTATCTTTAATATCAATAGGTCTAGTTGTTTCACAAGACAATAGTTGCGTCACTGAGAGACTCTAAAACTGTCTTATTGAGTTAACTTATCCATGGATACAAAATTCCAAAACTATAAGTTGTATGGTGACTTTTAAAAGCTTATGAATGGAGTGTATCAAATGTTTTCTCAGTATTCATTGCCATTGGTATTTGACTCTTTTGAATCTTTCTTGGTTTGTTTGATTTACCACAATAAATCAATGTATCTACCTATTATTTGCTAGTTTATCCAAACTACGCCACCTTCGAGAACACTCTAAATAAATGTCTCAATAACCTCTAAGTCTAACATTAGGCTACTCTCAGAGACAGAAGTAGGTTACTAAGAGACAAAATATGAAATGAAATAAATTAGACCAATTACGTATTTTTCTTTGTTCATGACTAGGTTCTTAAAATTTCTTGCCCTGCTTGGTCATGATCATGTATATTCTTAAACTTTCATGTCAATATTTATATTTTTATTTCTTTATTTTAGGGCTGCACCGCCCAGGACCATGTCCCCTGCCCCCCAGAGAGCCCCCGTGCCAGCTCAGCAGCCAGCCACAGCTATGGGCCAATCAAGAGGGCCAGGACTTATGGGTCAGATGGCAGCTACTGCTGGGGGTGTAGCTATCGGATCAGCATTGGTAAGTGAACACTAATCAAATTTAAAACAGGCTTGAGGAAGAGGCCTCTGTCTATATCCCTTTAGGAGCTTTCTATGCTACAGTGCTCTCTGTTTCATACTAAAAGGCTCATTCAGATGTAGGAAACCACTGCAAAAAAGTGCTGTGGTTTTGTGTGTTTAAAGCTAAAGACCAGTTATGGTCATGCGATTGCATTGTGAAAGAAACGTTGTGAAATCAATCAGAAAAGGTTGATCATCTAGCATAGATGTACTACAAGGTTCTGGAATCATCAAAATAATAGGAAATTTGGCCAAGTCTTCATAAAGTTAGAAGCACTGTACACAGAAAGATGTATATGGGACTACACACACGTGAAAGACACGTACATTTCATATCTCTCAACAGGCGAGAGATACACTAATTTACCCAATATATCAATATATCAATATATAGTAGGCGGTTTCCCGTCAAAATTGTTATCATCATGTAATATTCAAAACATATTCTTTCACATGATTGGTAATAAGAGCTTCCATTTCATTTTTTGAAATTGGGGCGTTTCCAATACTGGTCTTTACCTTTAATGAATGGCAACCAGGGAAAAAAAATACACGGGGCTCAGGGCGAATTAGCCCCTGAAAGTCATAAAAGAGCCCCTCAAAGTTGCATAGAGTTCAATGCAAAACAAAATAAAGAGTGTTATTTTCATGCAAGCAAGCATGAAAAGTAGCCCCAAAATGTTCAAAGTATTTTTGCCCTGATGGCAACTGTATTACTGCACACAACCAATGTCCTACAAGACTTCACGTCTGCTTGAGCAAACACCAACTCACAAAACTTAGGTCCCCTAAATCACAACTCATCCTGTCTTTGTGGTCTTTCACCTTGACAGGGTCATGTCGTCGGAAATGCTATGAGTGGTAGTGGTAGCAGCCAGCAACCCGATGTCACCTACCAAGAGCAGCCACAACAGCAACAACAGCAGCAACAAAACCCTTGCCACTATGAGATTCAGAAATTCATGCAGTGTGCCGAAACCCAGAATGATCTCAGTTATTGCGACGCATTCAACATGGTTCTCAAAGATTGCAAGAGGGCAAATGGTAAGTATTCCGTCATTCAATTGGCATGATAATTTTCCAACTGTAGCTAATTTCCTTTTCATCTAGAATGTTGGTACAGCAGGCCTCATACTGAGTAGACAGGGTATTTAGTGAATGAAATTAGTTTGTGAGATTTATTCAACATGGCTCCCAAGGATTGCAATCTGAGAGCAAATGCTTTGAATTCCTGTCATTTGAAATGCATGGTAGTTTTTTCCATTGAAGGAACTTTCCATTCCATTTAGAATTTATCTACTATGGGTTATATAAATATTTTTCTTTGGACACTCTTTATTGGGATAAGTCAGTGAGTGTGATTTCAACATAGTGCCTAAAAGTGCTGGGGTTATATGAGAGCAAACTGTAAGGATTATTAATGTCTGATGAGCAAGCTACTTTTGCACTTTAAAGCTTTATCATTGGCTCAGAGTGTATCTTAATTCTTCGAGTAATTGGGCTGTGTAGTAATCTATTCTAAGTATCAACACAAAAAATTCACTGAAAAATGTAACTTACGTTTCCTCTTCATATTGTAGATGGTTTATTATGTACAGAGATTAATAGGAATAGGAGCTTGATTTCATTTTATTTGTTTATTTATCTCTTGACTACTTTCTACCAAAATTGCTTAGCAGACACATTTATACCGGTACTGTCACTCAAATTAATTTGTACTCTCAGATAGTGTCAATTACAATAGATTTGATGCTTGCTTTCAAATAATTCTCCCATGTTTTTGTTATTTATTTTTCCACCTTTATCTTTCTCTCTACCATAGGTTTGGCATAACAGCAGATGATCATACTCTTTTTCTGTTTTCTTACATTGTCCGATGTCTGGCCTCTGTCCACTGCAGCTCTTATAGCAGATGAAATGGAGTATTCTACCAAAATTTACTTTAAAGGGATTTAAATCAAAACTTCTGAAATGTTTTCATTAATAAAGCTGACAAACTAGTGGTGCATAGAACTTCTAGGATGTTTTCATGAATGATGTGAATCAGTGAAGTTATTCATTTCCTTTGATACCACAAGGAATTACATGATGAATGATGAGCCTTATGTAGTGATATACACGGGCATCATTATCTCAGTAAGTGAACAGACATTTATGAGAGATATTTGGAGTGTTCCACCATATATCTAAATGTACATGTATTCAGTTTAGAATTCAGGTGAAAATGCTTGCCGAGTCTCTCTCATAGGTTATACAAATTATTTGTTTGTGTGTGTGTCAAACTTAAGTTTTACGGTTTTACCATAGAAAGGAATTATTTATGAGATGTTCATTATTATTGTTCCAAATTATGAAAGTAACATTTATCTCATTTATTCTGCCGTGCAGTGCTGTGTTTCGTCAAAAGTATCATCGCCTTCTTTAAAGTTCTTGATTGAGTGATTGCCTATTTCATGATAAAGCCAAGAAACTGCATTTGTCATAGGATAATGGGTATACATCAATAGAAATCTTCAATTCAAGTTTTTGCATGATTTGATGGAGAGTTGTTGCGTCTGAACTTTATTAACTTTTCATATTGCTTTATGAATCATTAATAGGTTAAAAGAGGGACCACTCAACCATGGGAGCGTTATTATAGTGCATGTATATAATTTATTTAATTATATCGTCTCTGGTTAATAATACACCTGAGAATTTGAAATATTAGATTGAGATGTGCTCCTCACCAAACTGATCTCCTTTGGATTTTTAACGAAATCATTTTTAGAAAGAAAGCATTTCTGTTTGTTTTGAGTGAAATTGTATCATTTGCACGACTGTAGGGAAAGATGGTCAGACATTTTGGGGGTATTTGTGAGCTGAAAATGAAAATATGTTATAGGATTGTTGCAGCAATATTATGTGTGTTCTAATGATTTTATCCTACGAGTATGGCATTCTTGGACGTATGAAAAAGTATCAACAGTATTTTATTATTGTACATTGATATGAATGTGAAAATAAATATGTTTGACATGACATGACCTGTAGCATTTCTTCCTTCTATGTGATAAAGGGAAATGGAAAGGAAGGGTGAGAGGGATAATTAAAGGGAAAGATCTGGTTTATAAATATAAATGAGAGGGAAGTATGAAGTTACAGACATGGTAATATGGGAACAGGAAGGGAAAGAGTAGGGTGAGCAATGATGAGGAAGAGGGTGAAATATGTGGATCTTACGAGGACGACAGTGAGGGGGAATAGATTGGCAAGGTTCAAAAATCGGAAGAAAGAAAAGAAAATCGATAAGATACTTGAAAGGATCCTGTGTATGAGAAATTAATGATACACAGAAGAACAGATTGAGACAATGTTGACCTACAAGCAAGAGAATAAGAGGAAAGTGAGATTAAACGATAGAAGTTGTGATGACAAGAAGATGTAGCTCAAAGTATAAGATGAATAAGTGAACAAGAAAAAGTCTGTACACACCAACAGTTCAAGCATATTTTCCTTATGGACCTATTCCCAAATGCTGGTTGTGTGAATGTCAAAGTGCAAATAATTTGTCTTTGATGTCATTCCCCAGGAATCTGTATGGGCTTCTTTTAGTTCCATTGCTGTTTTTATCCCCCCCCCCCCCTTCTCTCTCTCTCTCTCTCTTTTAGCTTTTTCACCTATCATTCTTTTCATTATTACATGAAAAAATAAAATTTGAATTGAATAATAATCCAAATTAAATTTGACGAGGTTTCTCTTGAATAGATGTTTCAATACATGTTCAAGGCAAACAAAAGGTATCTTTCTTGAAAGTACAATGTATTTCTGATATTAAAAAGAAATGTAAAACTCAAAATTCAATACTATGTTTTATTATATTGCGACACTTGACTAAAAAAATCCACACAAACAAAATTTCATACTAAAAATATAGTAATATTTATTCCACTAGCTTCAAAACTAGGTGATGTGGTCTTTCCATACCAAAAATGTAAAAGCGGAGATATTTGAACTTATGGAATTGGCTAGCCTAAAATTATTCAACCATTTCATGGTGTTCGATTATTTTCAAAATACAGTTATTCGGAGTGTATTCTTTTACTTCTGAATATTTCAAACATGACAAATACCAAACAAACACAGTCAATTAGTCTTATGGTTTAATCCAAATGGAAAATATTCAAATATGATAGGACAGACTTTAAAGGGTCATATACAGTTTTGCTAAATCCTCAAAAATTGTTTATCAGATTTCTTTTTGCTTTTAGGTGACAATTAAATACCGGTAGCAAGGTACTAGCCAAACTGAGATGCAGTAAATCCTCAAAAATTGTTCGTCAGATTTCTTTTTGCTTTTAGGTGACTATTAAATAGCAAGATACTAGCCATACTCAGATGCTGTGAAGTGGTTTCCTCCTCAAGTGGTATATTAAACAAATGAGAGGAAAATGAGTGTTCTTGCACACCCACAGAATTTCTTTTTAAGTCTGATCATCTGGGCACTCATGTTGTCCCATGGTGTTTCCTATTAATAAGTCCAAACTCCAAAAAAAACTTTCTATATTCTCTCCTTCAATGCATTCCATCTATTCTTCCCCTTCCTGTATTTCTTCTTCTGTGCCTTCTTCTTCTTCTCCTAGAAAGATGCATGTGATCAGTTGTATGAAGACTTTTCATAGATCATCTTCTTCCACTTCCACTTTTTCTTGTTATTCTTGTAAGATTGATGTAATAACACAAACGGAAATCCCTCCATTTCTTTACTCCCTTGAGCTTGAGGTGACCACTTGGATGAAAGCTTTCATAATCCTGTCTTTCCTTTCTATCATTTCTAACAGTTCAACTTCTTTTTGTCCTCTTTGTAAGATGGATATGATCACTTTAGATGAAAGCCTTGATTTATCCTTCCCTCTCCTTCTTCTCCTTCTGCACCTTCTTCTTCCTGCTCTCCTGGTAACATGGTGGTGATTAACTTGATGAGAGATTCCATCTGATCCTCTGACAATCGCTCTTCGCATTCCTCTACCATCTGAAGAAAGTAAAGAAGTGTTGGTTGGGTATTTATATATTTCTCCTTCTCATTTACCCTATGTCTCCTTTTTTATCATTGGAATGAGGAATTTTAAGCACAAAATACACTATATATTTGCACTCTAAAACATGAACGAAATGCCTTCAAAATCTGCGTCTGTATCAACACATATCCTGCTCGTGGCAATTTCTGTAGTGAACCCAATGGAACTCGGTAAGGTTTCAAACTGGTGTGTTTAAACAAGTTTGAATTCCTTATGCAGTTTAAATATATAAATGATAGCAACGTAATGCAAATAAATTCAAACACATTTAATGCAATAGCGTTGACAATCGGCCATTCTAAAACATTCTTAAAAGAAATCAAAACATCTGCGAGCATACAGGTCTTATATGTAAGTAAATCAATACCGATAATGTAAATGTACTTGACAGCAACAAATGATCATAATAGAGAAATGCAGGCACAATGTTTACAATTTGTACAATGACCAGGGTAACAAAGTTCTTTGATTGTGCCTAATAAACACAAACAAGATAAATTTAAGTACACAGAAACACTCTTCTATCTACTATAATGAAATGAAAAAAGCAAAACTTACTGCCATTATTTCTACTGAGGTAGTTGGTCTGTGATTAAGAAGCTGCAGTTTTTCAGATCTGTATTAAAGAAAGGAATAACAAATGGTACAAATTATCACATGCATTGTACCGGTATGTTCTTTGCAAGTATTCCTAGTCTTACGTTTCTTTCTTTACTTTTTACTTTATATGTTTTCCCATTATCCACATACCATACCTGCCAACCCTTACAAATAATCCGGAATATTCTGTTTTTCGGGACTTCTAGGACCTGAAAATCCGGAATATTTTGTATTTTCATTTTTTTTTTTGGTTTAAAATTTGTATTCACTTTTTGGTACAGATTTGCCGCGTATTGCCAGTTACACTGCCGCTGCAAGTGCGATTTCTCATTTTCGAAGACATACCGTGTTAAAAATTCCTAATTCTTATTTTCAAATGTTGGCAGGTATGACATACTGATAATATTATATAGGGCATCATGGTGTGTTTCAGTGCCATTTCGTATTCACTTTACGCTAGAGGCATATGCATATGATAAAGGTACTTTTGCAAAACAAAATTGAAATCAAGAGTCTGTTTTTCAGTCAACTCGTGAAAAAAACTAGTTTTTTAGATATTCAAACAAAAAATTAACCTAACGAACTGGAAAAAAAATCAGATTAGCTTATAGATTGGGGGAAAAAATTACTTGGTTGTTTCTCTTCAGTGTGTGTCATGGTCAACCTGTTAAAGGCATTGTTAAATCTGAGATGCATGGCCCTACGTGTTATCAGTGTCAGTGATATGGTCTAATATTGAAGCCCCCTAAAAAAAGTTGAGTGACCGGTTTTACCATACTCATTTTCCCCAAGAGACTGTCGTGTTATAAAAACGGTTAGGAAAACGAAAAATGAATTTTTTATTTCCAATCATAAATATCTTGATAATCAGACAGGCGATCGGCTTGTAAAAGTCATGGGGTTCCTGACTGACGTAAAGGTTTATAATTATGATTGCAGGATGAGCTAACTAAATCCAGGATTTTGTTTCAGAAGCTGAGGCAATGTTACAGAGTCACTTTAATCACTGAAGCCTCAAATATCTTGGTGAGAAACCCAAATATATTAGGAATAAACCTCCTGGAAATATGTGATGACTGAAAATAGAATCATTTCCCAACAGGCAACAGGTTAGTTTTCCTTCTTACTTGGTGAGATTGTAGGGAGCGAGAGCTCGCAGGAACTTCTCTACGACCTCTCGAGTTTGAAGTCCACATGGAGTATTCTCAAGGTATTTGATTGTCTGTAAAGAGAAGAACAAAATATATATACTTAACCCATTGTATCCAGTAACCAGAGG
>JAVYIG010015603.1:0-35133 GCA_035222895.1 Strongylocentrotus droebachiensis | reverse complement strand
CTGCTTTTAGGGGCGTATGAATCGCGACTTCGTATCCTATCCCCAACATCGTATAAACGATGTTCACACTGGGAAATTTTTCTATAAACATGTTTAAAACTGTTGAGTTAAACACGTTTATACTAATCATCTCTAGATACGATGAATTTTAGCTGTGTGTGAAATGGCTGACAACAGATGGATGTGTGAGGATTCCAGACATCAGCACCGTAGTCCATCCTTGGTCGCACAGGGGCTTGGTTATAGTAGGCTGTGTTCTTTATTTCTTTGGAGCAAAGTGATAAAGTCTTCCTAAGAAATCCCAGTGTGAAGTTGGATGGCTTTATGACGAATTGGCTGGTTGTGGAGGTTCATGTAAATCATGTACTATTGTTACATAGCACCAAGATATTTGTATTGGCAGTTTTAAGAGGATTAATTATCTCTAATTTCTTAACAGATTGAAAAGCTCTGCATAGACTACAAAGAGGAGAAAAACGATCCAACGGCATCGCGTGCCTTAGCAAAGTTTCTTTGTCTTCTGCCTTGTCTAACCGACCTGACGGTGAATGACTCTACTAGACTACATGATGATTTTTACCATGAGCTTTTTCTTCGTGCTTCTTTCTCAAAGGTAAGATAACAAAAGTGATTAAATATTGTGTATTTCTCCTGCGTTCCGCCAACAAATAAGGTGTTTTTGCCGAACCAGGGAAAGGGGGTTGGGGCGGAAACCTTACACGGCTCAAGTAGGGTCTCCAAAGCCTTGATTTCAGAGAAATTTCTAAAATAAAACGTGAAGACTGTAAAATGCTACACTCTGTTTGAAAAATGACCGTCGCTCCTTAGATCAAGTTGCTTAAAAAGATTGTCACATTGATTCTCCGTGGTACTTAAAGGAAATCATACAGAATGGTTGAAAGGTTGTGAATAAATGGTGACGATCCCAATAAAAATATCATAATAGCATCGCATGATGATTTTTATTATGATATTGCTATTCTAGCTTCTTACTCAGATATCTGAAAACATTCTTCTTGTGGCGATTATAATTCTTTAACAATTAATGTCAATGACAAGCTTCCTATTTGTTTAACCCATTGCTTACTGAAACCTGGTGGTCCCAAAAGTGACTATTGTTTTTTTTCTTTTGTTTAACCTTTAAAACAAAATACAGAGTCGTTTCTTCAGAGAAAATCTACATTGGAATATGTGGTCAGCCAAAATACGACAACAGCAACAGCAACAAGGACAACAACAACGACAACAGCAACATCGACAACGACAACAACAACGACAAGAGCTAGAGCAACAAAGACAACAGCAAGAGCAACAACGAAAACAACAACAACAACAACTCGTTGCATTTGCCCATTTGCAGACATCTTGTGTATTTCCTTCTGAACTTGACTCAACAGATGAGCCAACAAAGGAACTCAATGAAGAATGTGCGCCGTGTGAAGGGAGTTCATCATTTCTAAGTTTCAGTCCTTTGGATAGCATACCATTAAGCCCCTGGATAACCTCGCCATTTTATCTCACATCTGAAGGTGTGTATGAAATCTAGGCCTTAGAAATGGGATTTCCACATCACATTTTAACCTAAAATGAAATTGAAAGCACTTCAACGGTACATGATGTATATGATTATGTTCTATTTTGAAAACGCAGAAATAAAAACAAACAAACAAACAAACATAATGATGAAATATAATCTGTGTATTCACCTGAAAATAATAATTGTAATAATTGAAACTTATTTCAGCGGTCCATCCACATGCCATTTCTTCATAATATGAAACTTCACATAAGTCTTTCTGTAATAGTATATTGTCAAACAAATTCTTTAAATCTTTATATTTGAATGTTTGTTGTTAACATAGATTCATATGGAAATAACTGCAGCACACTTATAGAACCCGGGTGAGTAGCATTTTGTTTGACCCAATAATTGATATTTGAGTTTGTCTTTAAATATATCGATGTTATCATGCATCTGTGCATTAGTTTTATGATCAAGTTGAGAAACCACCCGAATTTTAATTTATGTACAATGAACTTGATTTGATTATCTCCCACTTCACTATTAAATAGCATTTGGCAAGGTATTAGCTGACTGTGGTACATTATTTCTATCGGTTTTCGTAACTGCATGGGCACCGGGCTTGCTTGTTGTGCACTGATAGCCGTTGACGAACCAAAAGGCAGATAGAAACGTGAAATCATTATTATGCTCTAAAAAGGGATATCTTTATTATATCCCCTTATTATTACTATCATCATCACCATCATTATTATTATCATTATTACTATTTATATTAATATTACTATCAATATTATAACTCTTATTGATTTTATTATTATCATTATGATTAGTAGTAATATTATTATTATCGTGATCATCATCATGATCATCATTGTCATTTTTACTGTGGCTCATTTTGTTGTTACGATTGATTACTGCTACTAATGCTATATTTATCAAGGTAGTAATACAAAAGCTTTTACGGTATTAAATGTAGTACTCTCCTTTCTAATTGATATTTATTAATGTTGCCTTAAATTATATGCAACATGAGTGGGATAATATGAGTAGGATTTTCTCATTTTGAATGGAAAGTGTGCAAGCAAGGTTCGGTTTCTTTTGTTTTGTTGCATTTCATTTAATCGTCGCTTGGCTACTGCCTCGCCTTTCCCCTCCCTCCATCCACCTCTCTTTATCTATCTTTGTATCTCTCTCTCGCTCTCTCTTTCTCTTTTTTTTCTCAATCCCCCCCCCCCCCCTCTCTCTCTCTTTTTTTTTCTCTCTCTCTCTCTCCCTACATTGCCTTTTCAAAACCCACAAAATTCAACGCTGTAATGTTTTGTACCTTGGAAGATTACTATCTCAAAAAGAACTTGTGTATGCATTTGGGGCGCTTCGGCGGAGGGGGAGTTTGAGAGTTGTTATGTTCATTTAATACATGTCTCGCGAAATGTGGGAGGCTTGAAGAATGTTGGGGGGACTTGAGCATAATCCCCCCCCCCCTAAAAAAAAAATAAAAAAAAAATAAAATAAAAACAAATCTCCCACAACCACCGTTTCTTACACATAATCATTATATTGAATGTTTGACGCTAGAAATGAAGGAGCAAACACAGACCAAGGTGGAAGAGAGGAGGATCAAAGCTCGCCCCCAAGGAAGAGGAAAAAGAAGACAGACAGGGAGGCACCTTGACACGAGTAAGCACTTGGCTGCCATATTTCTTATAGACTATAAGATGAACTATGAACTATGAATATGACTGACAAGGAAGGCGGACAAAATGTACAGTTCCTCGGGTGGACGAGGGAGCGTCCCTTCACTGCTATTATGTAAAAAGTGAATATGCATGTGACACATGTTCTACACATTTTAACATAATAGCAGTGAAGGGATGTTCCTTTGTCTGCCTGACGGACTGTGTATTTTGTCCGCTTTCTTTGTCAGTCATATTCATAGTGTATGTAGCTCATTGTAAGCGCCTTGAGCACCCTCTGGGTTGATATGTTGCTCGTTATAAATGTCTGTATTATTATTATTATTATTATAAATGAATTAAACTTTAACTTTTTGGGTTTGGAATAAGTTCAGGATGATTTTTAAACATCATTCTGTTTTAGAATTTAACATTGGTCCTACTGAACTTATCATAATGTAGACATTTGAAACGACAGGGTCTACTTATCCGGCTTTGTAGACTATTCTGCCATTGAACACAATCTGTGAAGAATGCATAATCAGGGCGTCCCAAAAGAAAAACGAGATTTTGATTGGCAACATCTTAAAAAAATAATTCATCATAGTTTAAGAACAATTGGGAAATACTATAATCGGAACACCTACAAACATTTCTATTTTCAAATCAAAATATTTTTTTTTTACACGGGAATGCTTCTTAGCTATGAATTAGCAAAATTAATGTACCGTTTCTGATATTCGTGTGTCCAGGGGCGGCGATTTCTTTTCATGACCGGGGGGGACGAAACGCGAGGAACGAGGGAGGAATGACGTAATGAGCAAAAACTATATATATATATTGTTTTTTTTTTTGGGGGGGGGAGAAAAAAAATCCGAATCATCACCGCTCTTACATGTTACATTTCAAAGTGGGAGGGGGGGGGGGCTAAAGTATTTGCGATCAAATAGAGCAAAGCAAGTGGCGCGTAAATTGGCGTGGGGTCCAGGGGCACAGCCCCGGCGGGGGTCAAGGGGCGGAGCCCCATGAAGCTCAGAGTTTTTAGGCATTTAATAAGGGTCAGATGAGCATATTTTGATACCTTATTTGTGACACTTGCATGCAGGTCCGTAATTGGAGTGGGGTCCAGGGGACGAAGCCCCCAGAAGCTCAGCGGTTTTAGGCATGAACTTACGATCAGATGATCATCCATGGGTCGCCTTAGGGCCCTTGGTGGGGTGTAGGGCGCGGAGCCCCCGGAAGCTCAGGGTTTTAGGCTTTTGAATATGGTCAGATGAGCTTCCAGTGGCCCGCTTAGGGTCCTGGTGGGGTCCAGGGGGCGAAGACCCCGGAAGCTCAGGTGTTTTAGGCATTTATTTATGGTCAGCTGAGCAACCAGGGGCCCGTCTTAGGGCCCTTGGTGGGGGTAAGGGGGCAGAGCCCCTGGAAGCTCAGAGAAAATCATGCCATTTCAGCAACATTTGTAAATTAGTCACTGGTATCGAATTAGAAATAAACCACGTTTGAATTTTATCGGGGGGGGGGGGGGAACTACCCCAAGCCCGAGTGAGTGAGCATAGTGAACGAGAGGGGTGAAGGTGACGAAAGTAACTACCCCCTCACAGGTTTTGAAGTTGTGTTGTATTACAAAATTATATTCCTTAGGAAAACTATAGTATGAAAAGAAACAATATACTTTTTTTCACACTTCACTTTTCTACAATATTTACTTGAATATTTTGAAGGATATTATGCGAGGGAGCATAGCTCCCGAGCCAGAAGATTTTTGGATTTGTATTTGTCTAAACGCTGCACTCTTGGGCCCTCCAAAGCCTAATAGTGTGTTGCAGTCTTTAGTCAGTATTTGCTGTACATTATTGCACTTTTTCAAATTTTCCGGGGGGGACGATCCCCCCCTACAAAAATCGAGGGGGGGACGTGTCCCCCCCGTCCCCCCGGGATCGCCGCCCCTGCGTGTGTCCATCACTCCTAACTCTATTATACTTGTCTGGGAATAAACTAAAGGGAAGAAGGGGAAAAATTGAAAATTGTAAGGAATTTAAAAAATAGTTCTAACTTATTGTTATCAGTCAATATCACAGACATAAACTCCATATCAATTAATGAAATAGTACAGATATGATCTGAAACTTTTTTTTTTGTTTAATGGTATGATCAAAATGTTGTTTGAATGCCGTGATAGTTTACTCCTGTGAAGAAGAAACAACTTTATGCATAGCAAATCTGTCATCAATATCGATTTTTATGACAACAAGAGTACTAATTATTACGAGTTGGAAGTACACATAAATAATTATGGTATCATAGTTACAGTACGTGGTAACAAATGATCTCCCTTTCTTTCTTTCTTTCTTACGCTCTTAATCCTTCAGATGAAGATACCATCCGGCTAGATTGAGTCTTGAATGTTCACCTCCGTCCACCAATTTAATTCGAAGAACTATATGTTTGGAAATAGAATAGAATAGGCCTTACTTACATCTATTTATCTATTTTCATTTACCCTTGTACATTGTCTTCGTCATTTCTCTTGTTAAACACTTATAAAAACCACACAGCTTCATACTTTATTGATGACTATAAATTATAATTTAACCAACTTATATTAAAGGTAATACAAAGTTTTGGTTTGGGGTCGTGAATTTGGTTCAAATGAACATATTGGAAGCATACGCGATCCTACAATATTCAGTGATCGTTGTCGGGGTTGAAATCGAATCTAAAGTTATGAAATTGTAAATAATAAACTCTTTATGTTGTATAGCACCCTTTTAAGGTCAAGATATTTAGCCATAAAACAATGTTTCTTGACTAAAATCGACCGATTAGCTATTCCGTTTGGAAATTATATATCACAAGTACATATTCTGAGATTTTTATGGTCGGAGCTACTATCGTATGGCCGTAGGCGCTATTTGAAATTTGTCAAAATTTACCGGGAGCACCGGTAAATTTTATATTCAATTTTTCTCGAAAGCAGAAGTGTTTTAGGGGCTAATTTGGTGTCAAGTGCTTAAAATACATCAACAGGGGCATCCAAATATATCAAAATTGTAAAGAATCATTATTCCTCAAATTTTAAAGATTTCCCAAAACTTTGTATTACCTTTAAGACTTACTTAAGTTTTGTCAAATTTGTTTAGTTGCCAGTAATGTAACCAAACCATTGCAATGTTTATACTATTTTTTCAAGATGTAATATCCTCTATTTTGTAATATTGTTTGTTTTATGTATACATTCGAGCATGTGAAATCAATGAATTCAAATTCATTTCAAATTAAAAATTCAGACCTATATATATATATACATATTTATAGTATGCATTATTATTATACGTGTTTCATTTTGCGTCAGCGGATTTTGTAGTAACTTTCAAAAACAACTTGTGCTATATAAAACGTTTCTCTTGCCAAACCTCCGAAAGCCTCATAAGTATTGTGCTATACCTTGTAAATTTATATTGTATGATATATTTAATTCATATTTAAGCCATTTTTCCTGTGACTTGAATCAATTACAACCGTCGTTGTCATTGGTCGTATGATGAAGGGACCGAGGACCGTTCTTAGACAGAAGCTGGCCTCATCCAATATGTATGAAGGTACATGTTATATACATATATATTGTGCAGGAATATAAATGAGCATAGCTGTAAATATATTCATGCAATCGTGTAGTTTTATGCATTTAGATGCCAACTGATGCCAGCATTGTATCTGTCGTTGGGGCCCTGACGAAGATCATGAAATAGATCGAAAGATTGCTGGAATAAAGGGAGGAACCAACATCTACGCCCATATCACATCGTTTAATTTATTTCAGTATATTGCAATCCAATATCGATTCCCGCATGTATTTGGTACAAGGATTTTCTTTCTCTAAGTATATATATATATAATTGAAGTTCATTTTCCTTATTCTAATGCCTTTTGTTTTACTGTTTGTATTACTTTGTATCTGCATTTTAATCAGTATTTTTTATACGTACTGGGGAGCTGAGATATTTACTCTTGACCAGATCATACACGGTCATGTTGGCTCCGTAAAAAAAGGAAATAGAAATAAAAAGAAGGTTGAAAGAAAAACGCATCTTTTAAAACTTTTTTTTTGGTTAATAGCTGCCATCTTTTATAAGGTCTATTGGGGTCTATCTATATACCAACTTCAAGGAAAGGTAAACTTTATTTAAAAAATATATATATATCATTTCAGAGGTAGGTCTGTTGAAACATATAGATTGCTGATTGTGTTTAGTGTAAGAAACATAAATGTATGAATAATATAGTTGTTAATTGTATGTGTAGGCCCACATGTCTTACTATTATCACATACGAGATGGTGGTTCCTGGCAATTTTCAATTTGTAAATGATTTGTTAACTATGTCTATTGTGTAAAGGTATAATGATTAATTTGATTTATATTATGATATGATTATATATGTATTTGGAGTTTTGTTAATAGTGTACGTGTACCTAGTTTATTTACTACTTTTTATTATGTTGAAAAATGAAAGTATTAAAACAAACAAACATATCATTCATGAACCGTTTTCAAAGACCAATATCGTCTTCATGTCGGACAAGAAGTGTGCAATCTTCTCGTTTTTATTTTGTTAACGTTGTTCGTTTTTTTGTCTTTCTATGTTCAAACATCAGCAAAGTACACAGAAATCTGATATATGAGGGTTTACACATGAGGGTATTATTTCATGTATTTATAGAATACTATCGTACGTTTTGTTTTCCCGTACATACACGCCTACACTCACACCCATACACACCCTCCCGATCACCCCACTCACACACACACATAACGTGTAGATTATTTTACTTGTTGTAGAGTACAGGTGTTCATGTTTAAAGGTATAAAGTACATTTCAGCTGTAAGATGTAAGCAATCTTTGAATAATAGGGTATACTAAAGTCTGCTTTACGATTCATTGTCCACTAGTATTACCATATTATACTATTTTTCCAAAAAAAGTCGTGACATATTGCTTAGTGTTTAGTGTTTCCTATGCTCATCAAAGATATGTATAAATATGTATCCCTGTAGACGAGTCTGTAATATACTTGCTATTTGTTTCTACTATTGAATATAATTCTTTTTAATAATTCTTCTTTTTTACCAGCGGCCAGCCTGTGAATTGTATTATGTAATGTGTTGCAGTTGTCACTACAGATATAACTGTTTTAGACGAGTGGGTAGATGAAGTATAGCTAGTGCTAATCCCCAAAACAACGGATTCCCCCCCCCCCGTGCCACATTGTATTTATCATAGGATGATATAACAAAGATTAAGGCTTCAATATTAATTATTTAACGGTTAACTCATAGCCTGCCATATGGCTGCATGCAAGCTACCGTTATAGTGCTTTGTACATGCGAGCGAGTCAATGTTTCGCTGCCATGTGCATGCTTGCCCGCATTCGTAATAACAGTTATTGTTCTTGCTCAATGTAGTGTGCTGTGTGTTTTGCACGCGCTATTCATAGAACCATCACGTTAATCAGATTATCTCAAAATAAACTTGACACGGGGGGATTTGGGGCTTGGCTCAATGGGGATTAGTCCTGTGGCATGATAATATTACTTTGTAACGATTTCGAAAGGGTCGTTATAGAGCTATTACGACTGGTAACGTTTTATTTTGCAAAGCCATTTTTTTGCACACAAAACAATTCCTCCATGAGCTGATGCCTATTGTTTTGTGCAAAAAAGTTACTTTTATACCACAAGATAAAAGGAGGATGAATCAATACCATGTACCAGGGGAGTCTTAGATTATGCCAAAACATTAAAAAAAATGCTTACTTTCCTAACATTGCACCTCTGTGAACATGCATACCTTGTAGATGTTGTACATTAAAAGCAATATAACCTTTCTAGTAATATCAAGCACCGTTATGCCTATAACTTTCCTGTGTAGGAAGGATTTTTTTTCAACGTTTTAATTTTCTGTTTGACTTCGTTCATTTTTTATCTTTCAGTCGGATTTCGAAAAAAACCTTGACAAATCTTTAATTTTCTTTTATTTTTTTTTATTAAATGTCCATGGAACCTGGCACATGGCACCTCAACCTTTTTTTTTAATGTGTATGTCTCGCTTGATTCTTACTATTGATATAATAAAGAATACATGATGAAACAACAGTGGCCTGGTCCAAGTGTCACATATCACCCAAACTTGTTTATCAGATCTTTTTATCTCTCTGTTTTTATCAGTTAATATGGAAAGGGTTTGATTACCATAGGGAACGATAAAATTGGTTATAGGCATTTGAATTTGATAGCCGTTCCATTATGGAACAGTAACGATTTTTAACGTATGATACGATCCGTAACTTAAAGAATTAACTTAAGAATGATAACGCTCACAAATTATTTTTCACCTCTTCCCAGAACTCAACCTTCTCTTTAATAGTTATTTTTAAAAAGGATCATGAAAACGTGATTTAAACGGAATGGAAGGGGTAATGCCGAGGAAAAAATAAAATATGGTATTCTAGTTTGGGGTAACACTCATCAGTCACTCATATCTTTTTCAGCTTGGTCAATTTATGTTTCGCTATGGTAAAAAGACTAAAAACTACCCAATGTATTTGATCAGATATTTCATGAAAACAAAACAGTTCATTACTACCACAATCGGCATTTTAATGAGTTTCATTTACAGTTTAATAATGAGAACTATTCTAGGCTAAAATACTTTTGTCTTCACAGGCCCGAAAGCTTGGAACATCCTTAATGATACCAATGTAAGCTTCTCTTCTTTGAAATCACAACTCAAACGGTTGTAATTATCATATTAAGCATATATAGTACATTTCTTTACTTATGAAAAATTCCCCAGCTGAAATGTACTGTACATCATATTAATTATTCGTATGAACCAACGGTAGACCTTTCATCCCTGGTGTTCTTTTGTTCTCTCTATCCTCACCTCACGTTCTCTCCCTACGTCTTTCACATATTAGGGACTTTTAGATTTGCGCGTCGACAAAGTGGACTGCAGAGGCGGCCCTCCCGGGGGTGGGGTCAGGGGGGTGGGGGCACAGTGCCCCCCCCCCACTTTTTACATAGGAAAAGTGCCCCTTTTATTTTGTAAGAAGTGCCCCTTTTACTTTGACAAGTGCCCCTATTACTTAGTAAAAATGCCCCTTCCCCCTTTTTACCTCTGACGAGTGCCCTTTTTATTTTTGACACGTGCCCCTTTTCCTACGACATGTTCCCATTTTCCTTTGCACTAAGTGTCCATTATCCATTCTCATAAATCTTGAAATTATCTTGAATAAGTGCCCTTTTTAATCTCTAGTAAGTGCTTCTTTTCAGGTACGAGAAGTGCCCCTTTTCACTTTTGATAAAGGCCCCCTTCACCTCTGATAATTGCCCTATTCAAAACTGAGAGGTGCTCCTTTTACTTTGACAACTGCCCCTTTTTTCTTTCGTAAGAAGTGCCCCTTCTACTTTTAGTAACTACCCCTTTTTTAAACTCGGATGAGCACACCTTTCATTTTAACATGTGCCCCTTTATTTTCTAATAAGTGCCCCTTTATTTTCTAATAAGTGCCCCTTTTCCTTATGATAAGTGCCCCCATTAAAAGAGAGAGCTCTTTCCCCTTCTCATAACTACCCCTTTCCCTTTCTAATAAGTGCCCCCTTTCCTTATGATAAGTGCCCCCATTAAAAAGAAAGAGCTCCTTCCCCTTCTCATAACTGACCTTTTCAAAAATCTGAACGGTGCCCCCTTTTCATTCAACAAATGCACATTTTCCTTTATTATAAGTGCCCCTTTTACATGTTAATAAGTGCCCCTTTTCATATCTGTTCAGTGCCCCTTTTCACCTCTGATAATTCCCCTTTTAATAATGATACGTGCCCCTTTTCCTTTCTAATAAGGGACCTATCCCCTTTTCCCCTCTTATAAATGCCCCTATCAAAATGTGATGGGTGCCCCTTTTACGTCAACAAATGCCTATTTCCCATTTTCGTAAACGCCTTTTCCATCACTGGTGAGTGCCTCTTTTCAGGTGAAAAATGCCTCATTTTAACCTCTTATAATTATCCTTTGTACTTTGACACGTGCTCCTTTTCTTTTCTAATAAGTGTCTTATCCCTTTCGACAATTATTGTCCCCTTTTCATGTAATCATTAAATGTGCCCCTTATTTAAAGCGACTAAGAGCAATTTCCCCCAAAGTTCGCTCGCTGCGCTTGCTCGCATTTAAAGATGATATAATTATGTTACTTATCAAAGGTCTTTTCAGTCGTCCGTTAGGAGAATGTGCTTATAACCCCATCACGATTGGCTTTTTTCCTCTTTATAACATGTAATTTTTCGCACTGCGACCTCACAGATCTTTAAAAATGTTCTCGCTCGCTTTGCTCGCTCGTAAATGCATATTCAGACATCACACCCAACTGTAAAGTGTGATGCTTAAGCGACATCTTGTATGATGTATGAATAGAAACAAATATTGAAATCATCCCTGATAATGTAATCACAATGTAGGGGTATATACCAATGTCAAAAAAATTGTATATTTTCGCTTTGAGATTTCCCACTGTAGGTGCCCTTTTTTGTTGGTGCCCCCCCCCCCCCCCCCCCACTTTGGAAGTCGCTCGGCCGCCCCTGGTGGACTGCTAAGTGTAACTTCCTTTAAAGGCACTGGAAGTCACAGTGCCTTTAAAGGACGTCACACGTAGCAGTCCACTAGTCGACGCGCAAATCTAAAAGTCCCTATTGTTGTCTCTGCCCTTGTCCTAGTTGCAGTCTTTGTCCTTCTTCTTGTCCCTGTCCTTAATCTTGTCCTTGTCCTTGTCTTGACTTTTCATCGTCTCGTCTGACGTCATTATATACATTTTCTACTTATCAGCCTATGAAAATATGCAACTACTAAATTCAATTAAGGAGTCCTCGACCCATGGTTGGAGCATAGTCCTCTATCCCCACATGCACTGCTCTACTGTTTTTTTTTCTTATGCCTGCGAATGCTCATACTTCCTAGCAGTTCATGAATTTGTGTGTATTTTTCTTCCTTTTTTTTCCTTTCTCTATTTTTTCCTTTCTTTCTTTCTTTTATGAGTAATCCACAAAAATACAACCTGTGCTTTTAAATGGATTTCTCTTTTCCTTTAAAGGGATCCGGTAACTTTGTTTTAGATCCTTAACAAAATCCTCGATCTAGCTCATGCTGCAATGATAATTACAAACATTTATGTCAGTCAAGAACCCCGTGACTTTTACAATCCGATCGCCTGTCTGACTATCAAGATATTCATGATTGAAAATCGAAATCAAATTTTACGTTTGCCAAACGGTTTTCATAACACTGCACTTTATTGGGGAAAATGAGCATGGTAAAACCGGTCACTCAAAGGTTTGTACTTTTTTGAGGAACCTCTTGATCATTTTGAAGCGCAATTGTTTTAGGGCTTCAACATAACACCATACCGCAGACATTGATAACATATAGGGCCGTGCATCTCACATATAAAATTGTTAAGCGATCCCTTTAAATGTCGACTTAGTTTATAATAGTATGGTTATATATTTTGTATCCTAAAATGATTTGATTACTTATTGACATCTGATATTGTTTTATTACAAATAAGCCTAATTTGTTATGTGATATTGCATATGTCATTTGATATTATTTTATGTAATAAGCATTTGTTGATTGAGTTATGGAAATAAAGTTATTTAAATTGACTAGGACTAGGACTTGGACTTGGAAATTGACTCCGAAACTGTTTATTTTGGGGTAAATATAGTGCTGCCCTACAATTTTGGAATTATGTCTTCAAACATTAAAAACAAATTAAAACAAATTACTACCCTTTCATTTCCATGCTGTCCGTATAATTGAAACAAATTATTTGTTATTAGGTCTTGTGTCTGTGATCCATGATTTTTTTTCTCCCCAAATGCTGATATCTCATGATGACCCCTACTTGTGTATCACTTTGGAAAGAAACAAGTTTGGATCCAGCCCCTTTTCGGAATGACTGAGTGGCCTTTATATGCAGGTTTCACTGTACTACTTCTAAAACAACAATTTTCGTAATATTTTTGTGGTGGAACAAATGGGATAATTGTCCACCACTACATCACTGTGACTTTACTGTTATTACTATACTACTGCTTCTACTGCTGCTACTTTCGCTGCTACTAATCCTATACAATACTAAAAACACTTTTTCTATATCTGCTGCTGCTACTACTACTACTACTACTACTACCACATTGCCCACCACTACTTCACTGTGACATTACCGGTTTGTCCAGTTCGAATTTACCTGACTTGTGGTGATTGCAACGTTCAAAAGTTCATAGCTGTGATATCTATTGGACGATAATATAAACACGAGTTGCACGTTGGCTACTGGGTATCGACTGCAGAGTAGTACATGTTGTTTATTACTAGGTCAGTCATAAGGTAACATTAGGACAATCCCCTTTCTTAATGAAAGAGTCATCAATATCGTTGGACATCTGTCATGACCTTTAATTTTGCTTTTATCAGAACTTTGGGAATCAAGTGCCAGATTGATCACTTGCCATAACCTGTTAGCTAAATTATCATATATGTTCTTCTACAAATATTATACATGTAAGTGTTGTAGAGTTGTAATACAACCAATGTTTACTGTTTGCATTGTATCTTTACGTATGTACTTTTTGTTATTCTCAACAACAACAAAATATATACGCATTTGTATCTATGATAATGTTTCCACTTAACCACTACTATCCAAGAACCATTTGTTCACAGTTATCCTTTTTTTAATTTATTTTTTATTGTTGCTACACTGCAAAGAAATCAACTTCAAATACCTTTTTCTTCATCGAATGATTAAGATGTGTACTGTATTGTGTGAATAACATAAGAAACATTCCATATCATCTATAGGAATATCCCCATAAATGATACAAGTGCTATATTGTAGACCCATTTTATTCATTTATACGTTAGGTTGTAATACATGGTTTATATAGAGCGCCCAATTATAAGTAGATTATAATACTCATGGTTATGTCACCCCTCTGCATTCATTAGATAATATAGGATTTCCCGGCCAATTTCGTAAAAGCAGCAATCAATTTCATTTACGTGCATTCATGTTTGAGCAAATTGTCTCCACTCGTTGCTCCCCTCTTTTATTTTAAAGCTTGTTGCATTCAATTTCGTTTTGAGTCACCGAATTTTCTAACATGCAAATTCAAATTTAGGCTTGGTTCAATCAATTTGGAAATGCGTAAGGGTCATTCAATTTCGCCAATGTTGAGTGGGAGGTGAATTCTTTGGCGAATTGCGGTTTAATTTTCGTCTATGGGCAACCTCTTTCGCAATCGGGTCATTGAAATTAAAACTAGACCTCATAATCATAGTATGAGGCTCGATGTTCTTTCGGATATTCAGTAATTCATGTTCATTTATTCATTCTTTTTCTCTATGATCTTTTCTGACATGATTTCAAATTAAACAATCTTCTTATTTATCTGATATATTTATATTGCATTTTATGTTTCTCTTTTTTTCGACATTCTTGATTTTTGTTGAAACATCACTTTATTCATATCTTCATATTTTTCATTATAAATGCCTTAGGGGTTA
The DNA here is from genome assembly GCA_035222895.1 of Strongylocentrotus droebachiensis. Classification (NCBI taxonomy): domain Eukaryota; kingdom Metazoa; phylum Echinodermata; class Echinoidea; order Camarodonta; family Strongylocentrotidae; genus Strongylocentrotus; species Strongylocentrotus droebachiensis. Next base: position 20,316 of record JAVYIG010015603.1, on the reverse strand, counting down.
TGTTTTAAATGGTTTGTTTTTATCAATCTTGATTGAGTAGGTGTACTTTCTTTCTTTTCATTTAACATCTTTGTCTTTATTCATCATTGTATTTTGTTTCCATCCTGTCCATGTCTATAGTTTTCCCGCCCAACTTCGTAAACTTAGCATCCGAATTAACGTTACATTCATACATGCCGTCTTGATTTATTGCATGCATGGCCCCATGTGATCACTTTGACGATGGGTTACAACTAGGATAGGTTTGTTTGTTTCGGGGTATCTGTATTATAACAATCTGCCTATCATACCTCGCATGTTGCCTTTTCAGGCGAAGTTCATGCAAATTTGTAAGTCATAAATAAAATGTTTATACTAGAAATATGAATGCCTTTTGATGAAATTCGCAAATTAAACATCAAACATGCGTTTGATGATTTACATGCACATTTATTTCCAAATAAAACATAAATACTTATTTACAATGCCATCATAAATATATGATAGAAACAACTCGTATACACTCATATAATTATCAACAACAATTCTTTAAACAAAATGCATATCAGTAAAGGATTAAATATTGAAGAATAATAATAATACTTGAGTTTCGTATGCAGCTGGAAAGATTAACATAATAGAATTATCACTTACAAAAGCAATTAATATAAGACACAATTACTTGATCTTCCAACACATATTTGCATCTTTTGTATGAACTTCGTGAATTCTTTTGTCACACACACACATACCTATTTACAATACAATAATAAATCGTTATTCTCTTAGCAATCCTTGGTATAGTCGTCGGAATAATGAATAATATATATATATATATATATATATACATATATATATATATATACAGACATATCTAGTAGATACACGATTCAATTCAATTTAATTCAATGTATTTAATTTTCAAATTCCATTCAACATGGATAGTTGGTTTGCTTACATGTTAAATAAAGGCTCAGACAAAGTTTACAAAGAACAGAAATATAATACAAGACATGGATACATGGGGATGACAAAATAATAGTCATACATGATAGTGATATTCGTTTGGTTATTGCTTCTTTAGTTTCCTTAATTTACGTAATTTAAGTGTCTACATGCATATTTATAAATACACATTATTTACCATTATACACACAAGTGAGTTCATAACAAATATATGTACAGTTTTATTACAAGTACATTAATGAGCTATATGCATTCCATGGGATGCAGTGAGTATAATATCTTAAAACTTAATTATTTCTATATAAATGCTCCGATAATATAATGAACAATCTCAAACGTAATACAACGCCATTAACAAATAGATCGCTGTATAATGATATTACCCCGGCCAATTGAACAATACCAAATAAATGAGACAAATGAACAAACATAACTATTGCCCCAAATGAACCAAAATTGTATAACTAAGCCCCTCCAGGCCGTCGGCTTCACGCATAAAATATCAGTGATTTGAAATAGACACAAAAATAGAAAAAAAAATCTGAATGTTTCAGAGAATCAGACAATCAGACAATCACTTTTTGTACTGTACGACAGATTTTTGGAAAAAGCTTCATGGAAAGGATCAGTTTTCATTTAAAGTATAAGACTAGGGTGGACTGGCAGAGAACCTCATGTAGGTAGGAGTTTATATATTAATTTTCTATATATACTTTTAACATATCTGTGTTGTTTGTAACTATACCACTCCATTGTTAATACATTTCCAGGGGTTATTTTAATTGTCCTGATACCACATCTCTCAAATGAATTATATAATGAATTTAGCATTAAATAAATAATTTGCCCCTGAAAGAAATTTTGATCAAGGTCGAAAACTACATCGAAAAGTTCCATAAGCTTTCGTATCAAATTATAATGTCCACCGTTGAGGGCGTGTAAAGTAAAATATGTTAAAATGTCGATAATAAGTATGCATTTTCTGCCTTATTTTTTCATCAAAATCATACCACAGATTATGTATATACAAAGATGATGGCGAAAAATAGTCCCCTTGCAATTTTAAGTATTAACAACAATTACAACAGATTTCCAAAAGTCATAAAAGACACAAATTACAATTTTGAAATGTCTAAAAAGTATACCTAGACCGTTATTAATCTTTGGAACAAACGTGTATAGTCTCAGTCATGACACGTTTCTTTCCAAATAATTCATGTATGTTTCCGAAAACCGTAATTTTTTTTTGGAAACAGCTGTTTGATGACGAATTGACACCTTCGATCATCATTAGACTTTATAAATGAAAGTGCAAAGAACATGCCTTTCCATACGTGTTTATATATATTAACGTAATACAATCTGAAGCTTAGATGAAATACAAAACCTATAATAAGAAGTGACATGCTTTTTTTTTTGGGGGGGGGGGGGGGTAGCAAGCACATGCATTATCTAAACATGAAGAGAAAATAAACTAAATTTATTCTGCAGGTTCACATATGGAAATTATCAAATTCCTCATAGGTTGAATAAAGGAACAACTCGGTTCCAGTAGGAAATGGGATAACATATACCGCGAAGTATATCATATATATCAGGTATATCCGGTATGAGACAATACAGCATGTGAACTTGACTGGGTAGTGTGTAGTCATCACTGGAACTCAACCAATGTGAGAAAAGTTGACGTCAGGTATAAGGCAATCAGTTGCAGCTGCACTGTGGCTCAATAGGTGTGGGTTATGTAGTAGTTGTTAAAGTATTTCTGAGAGGAAACATCCTGAACAAAATGACAAAAAGATATACCGATACGATTAATGATATTAAACGACGTGGAAGTGTCTTGTTTTCATACCCACTGGATTTTCCACATAAATGATTAAATAAACATTCTTTTAAAGGTAATGCAGGGTTAAGATTACACCGAGAACTTTAGTGTCTTTATATCGATGGTCGTCCTACTGCAACTACGTCTGGCTCCACTGCTCGCCTTGACAAATGCTAGTTTTATCAAATAATTCCCTTTAGACGGTTGTAATCACACTGCCTGTGCACACAGTCTGCCCCACGACACACATACACACACACACACACGCACACACACACACACACACACAACAACAACAATCAGTTGGTAGAAATAGCAATTTTTGTAAATTTATTTAAAAAAACTAAACAATATTTTTAAATTGTTATTTCACATATATTTCAAGCATACCTTTAACTACAATTCTGTGTAGTTTCATTGTTATAGGCATGTGGGAAATATGTTAAATTATTCATTTAGAATATTGTCTTTTCAGCCATGTGTGACATGGCCCGCTGATCGTCAATTGACTTGCACTTTTATTCTGCGTGGTGAAAATGCACCTCAATTTATAAAACTCCTTTACCAAAAAACCTCATATGTTTCACTCATTGAGTCGATTTGTTGTTTACACTCAAGGTAGCCACAACTGTACTGGGGTCAACAAACTGTTTGTTACTCTAAAATTCAGTCACTGTGGAATGTTATGGCCTGTTTAATGGTTTCTCGGAAAATCGTCATAAATCCTTAAATCTGACATCTTTTAAAAATACAAATATACTGTGATGTAGCCTAAATTCTGCAAATTCTTATCATATGATCGGTTTTCTGAATAATTTGTGAAACACATGAGGAAATAGCTGTGACGGTGATCCAAGTAATTTCCATCGCCACCGATTTGGAATTTAAGGTTAATATTTGGTGTAAATATGATCTATAAATATATAATTTGAAAAATGTTCCCAAAATGAACAGTTTGACTTTCCTAATTTGCATAATGAGTGCGCGAATATATAATTAGCTGAAATGACCTAATTTGCATATTTGATGAATATTCATGATTTTTTTTTAAATATTTCAAATAAAATATATTTCCATACCTGTCTGATATACATAGGTTTCACTGATGTATCATGTTCGGTTTCGATTTAATTACATATGCGCATATTAATTAGGCGGACTTAGTTATTTTCAAAACTTTTTTATATCTGCAGATTCGCAAAAATGGTAAAAATAACTTATTTTGTTGGCTTCTGTTTTCAAAACGGTAATAGATATAGGAATTTTCTTTTTTGTATTTTTTACCACAAAGATGATATTGTAGTGTCTGATAATTTAATTTATTATTTGTGTCCAAGAAAGTGATGAATTAAGTTGTCAACTTTGTCGAATTTAGCCATTTTTGCCAATTTGACCATTTCTGGTAGGTTTTTCGGTAATTTTGCGATATAAAAAAAATGGTATAAAATCACAACGCATTGACCGATTTCAATTCTGTTTTTTGAAGCTTTCATAAAGCTTGATCATTTGCAATCATCAAATAACATGTGTTTGTTGTATTTATTTTTGGTGTGCTATACCTACTAATAGTATTAGTCTTGGCAATGATGTATATTTTGTAAAATATGAACAATCATATCCCAAATGCATCATAAAATTCAGTTATCCTCCCGCTTGGGACTGTTGAGTAATTATACATACATCGGGAAGGGGTGTGATGGGTAATCTCTTTTCCAGGTTATAATGGTTTTGCATTTGTTATACATGAGTAATGATGGGTCGATAACAGGGGTCTTTTTACAGAAATCAGAAAATTACCTATGGGCAACGGTGGAACCCCGATTTTATAATCAACATTACATAGCCATAGACTCATAACCAAAGTGACACCATTCTGAAAAGGTTAAAAAAAAATGCTCACAAATTATCATTATATCAACACATTAAAGAATTTATATTTTTAAATCATTTGTTTCATTATGATATAACTGGTAATGAAAACAGGTCTATGTTTTATCTTGAGCTTACGCCATACGGAAACCCAGTGCCTGTATTACTCCAGTGGCTCGGCTTGGGTCTAGGCACTGATACTGACATCATTTTTTTTTTTTTTTTTTTTTTTAATTTTTTTTTTTTTTGGGGGGGGGGGCTCACGCCACTCTTACTAGGTGGATGAAATGCAAATTAACAAAGCCGTTGAATAGGGAAGGATGGAGAAGGTTCCTCTTCCTTATTCTCCTCCTGATTTACACTCTCATTGTCTTAACCTTTTTGGTACGTACGTGCCCCAACGGGTACAATATTTACGTCACTGCTTTACCTAACAAATAATATAAACCGATGTTCAGGGAATTAAGAAGTATGTTTATTGAAAAAAACAAAGATCAATTTGCAACTTATTAAGCTTAGGCTCAAGATGGTGCACTTCTAGAGACAACGCGCATTGTTGCGAAGTGAGAAAACCTGAGGAACAAAAGCAGAAATGTCTGCTAGGAAAAGTATCTTAGAGAACCCAAATACCATCGCTAAATACTTTGAACAACCTGGAGACAAATCAAATAAAGAAGCAGAAATTATGGACAGTAGCGGGGACAAAATGGATACTCAAAGTATGAGTGAAGTACCTGCCGGTCACATCGATAAATCTATCCCCGAAGCTCTGGGCGTGGAATCTGCCAGCAGTACGATGGACCATGTTGACGAGAAACGACGAACAAACGGCAACGGAGATCAGGCAGGTAACACCGCAGCTAATGATACAAGGGAATTGCTTATGACGATTATTAACAAAGTAGACAATACAAACAGTAAAGTGGACAAAATGAATAATAACTTGACATCCAGACTAGATGTGGCTCTGCAGAAGATAGGCGAAAACAGGAAAGACATCGACGAATTGAAAGACAAACAACAGCACAATGATTTTGAGTTAAATGAAACAAAAGACAGAGTAAAAGAGCTTGAAAAAGAAAATCAAAGAATGAAGGAACGTTTTGCTGATCTTGCAGCTAGAGAAATGAGATGCACAGCTGTATACTTTGGCTTCCCTGAGGGCTGTGAGAAAGGAAATTGTGAAGGGCTGATCCAGTCCTTTGCAGAGTCACATCTGGATATGCAGGGGCAAGACCTGAGAATAGAGAGGGCGCATCGCTCTGGGCAGGCATCTAAAAGAGGGGCTCCTAGCCCCATAATGGTGGCATTCAATCGGTACACGACAATAAGTGCCATACTCGCAAGTGCCCGAAAACTACTCAAAAACAAACCATTTCTCTATGAGGACAAGGAGAATCCCATATTCATTGATGAAATGCTACCTAAGGAATTAAGAGACCTACGCAAGAAGATGTCACATACCAGACAGAAGCTGAAGGAAGAGCACGGAAGGGCTTACTTCAAATATCCAGCAAGGCTCTTCTACCGCGACAAGCAAACACAGAAGGAAGTGGAGTATAAGAAAGGTTGAAAATTAAAGACACCGTCAACAGAAAGAAGAAGAATCAAAGCAACAAGTAAGGAAAGAGCAAGATGATAAAGCAACAAAAGACACCTTTGATTAAGTTTGTTGAACAAGGAGGGTTATATCAGATCATTTTTTCACAACGCGATGCGTCGCTTGAGCTACGATGAAAGAGGCTGATGGAACAACCTCATGCACACCTTTTTTGTGCATTTTTTCCTATTGTAACTGTTTATGTTTTTTGTTTGAAATAGTGGGACCAACATTTGATGCTTACATGATGGACAATGGATTTGAAATTAATGACGCATAATGTAAATTGATTAAGGGACTTCAAGACTAGGAAGCGATACTTCAATTTCCTGTTAAAGTTAAAAAAGGATGTAATTTTATTACAGGAAACACATTCTACCGAAAAGGACGAAATATTGTGGAGAAATCAAATCAGATCAAACATAATATTCAGCCACGGAACATCCATGAGCAGAGGAGTGTGTATAATATTGAGAAGAACTTCGGACATTAAACTTATTGACTCAGTCAAAGATAAAGTAGGACGCTTTTTATGTATCAAAGTTGAAATATACAAGAATTTTTTTGTTATAGCCAATATTTATGCACCCAACAATGAAAAAGAGCATGTAGAGTTTTTTAATGGTTTTAATTCAATACTGCAAGAATTTAATAATGAAGGTCATACATGTATAATAGGTGGTGATTTTAATTTTATTCAGGATTTGGCCATGGATAGAGAAGGGGGTGCTATGAAAACAATTTGGAAGCATTCTTGTACCCTGGTAGACAGTTTGAAAGATTATTTTCATCTTATCGATATTTGGAGAGTAAGAAACCAAACAACTAAAATATTCACTTGGAGGAGGTATACACCATATGTCCAATCAATGACTTCTGGCTAATCACAGAAACTTTGCAAACTGACGTAGTGGAAAATGATATATTTCCATGTGTGTTTTCAGACCATGATTATGTTACATTGCACTTACATGTTAAGAAACAGAGAATGGGGGTGATGAATATGAACATAAACAAGACAAAAACATGCTGTGGGGCTGGCTAAAAAAAAAAAAACGATAGTTTACTATCCCATTTTCAAAAAAGAAAAAATGTGAAAAGGAAAAGTTGAGACAAGAGCTAGAGGAAGAGCTAAACAAATATATGAAATGGAAGTGGACAGTTTGAAAGAAGAAACTTTAATTAGAAAGAAACAAATTGAAGAGGAATTACATAACATTGATGACTATTTTGCGATTCTGAGGTCAAGGTGCACTTGGTATGAAAAGGGTGAGAAAAGAAAAAGTATTTTTTATCATTGGAGAAAAGTCTGGCTGATAATACATGTACTGATGTGTTGGATACAAGGGATGGGCCTATTCGAAAACAAGCAAACATCCAAATGTTTATTAATGAATCCTTTCAAACATTTTTTGAGAATAGAGATATGGTATATCAAGAGGATTGTATGGAATATATTTGTCAAAGTAGACTTGAGCAGTTAACAGAATCAGAAAAGGCCTCGTGTAAAGGTTGCATATCATACAATGAGGCAAAAAAGGAACTGATCAAAATGGCCAAAAATATAACTCCAGGAAATGATGGCATCACAGTAGAGTTTTATGAAGTATGTTGGCCTTTGTTTTCAAAATATATGATTGATTCTTTTAATGCTTCATACAATGACGAGTGTATGCCAGTTTCACAAAGGCAGGGAGTAATACAATTAATTCCTAAGCCCAACAAGGACAAACTTAAACTTGGTAACTGGCGACCAATCACTCTGATAAATGTTGATGGAAAAATCCTTTCTAAATGTTTGGCCAAAAGGATATCTAAAGTGATTGAAAATTTGATCAACAGTCAACAGACTGCTTTTGTTAAAGGGAGATATATTGGAGAAGGGATTCGATGAATATCAGATCTCATGTTTTATGCTGAAAAAGAGGATTTACAAGGTATACTAATGGCATTGGATCTCACCAAGGCATTCGATTCATTAAGCCATTCATTTATTTTCCAATGTATGAAAGCCTTAGCTGTCTTCTGTTAAATGGGTTCACTACAGGTTACTTCAAAGTTAGCAGAGGAGTAAGGCAGGGTGATCCTCTTGCACCTCTGTTATTCATTTTGGGAATGGAATTATATTTGAATAGAGTAAGAAATAATGGCAATATTGTGGGTTTTGAAGTGGGGGGAAAGGAAATAAAATACATAGCTTATGCTGATGACATAACATGTTTTTGCAAAATTAATAAGTCCCTAAAAATTGTATTTTCAGAGTTTGAGGAATTTTCAAAAATGTCTGGTCTTTGTATAAATAAATCTAAAACTGAAGGCATGTGGATCGGTAAGAATAGGCATCAAGGTGAAAAATACAGTGCTTATACATGGCCAGAGAAGGGAATAAAAGTTCTGGGCATATATTTCTCATATGACTTTGAAGAAGCAAGGAAAATAAACTTTCAAACTCGAATTAAAGAAATGAGAAATATACTTGCTAAATGGAAAAACAGAGGACTAACATTGATTGGCAAAACACAAATCTTAAAAACCTTTATAATGTCCAAAGTAATTTATCTCTTGTCCAACATTTCATTGCCCACTGAATTTGTCAAAGAAATTGAGAAGCTTATGTTTTCATTTATGTGGAACGGTCCGGACAAAATCTAAGGAGCAACTATGTACGCTGATTACTCAGAAGGGGGACTGAAATTCCCAAATATTCAATGTATGATAAATGCTCAGCTGGTAAAATGGGTTCAACGATATTTCCACAAATCAGATCACAGCTGGACTATTCTTTTTGAGAAGTTCTTAAGGTTATATGGTGGTAAATCTATTTTTGTCAGTAATTATGCAATTGAGAAACTACCAAATATCAAGGATATTCCTCCATTTTATGTTGCCTTATTGAAAGCATGGTTAAACAGATATTCATTGTGAATTGGTTACTAACGATAGAAGTCAGGTCAGTATACTGAAGCAGAGTGTCTGGAATAATAAGTTCATTCTGGTTGATAAAAGGTCAGTATACTGCAGAGCTTTACATGAGGCAGGGCTTTGTAATATATACCAATTGTTTGATAACAATGGAAACATTCTCCATTTTGATTTTTGGAATGAAAAAGGTGTTTCAAACAAATATTTTGTACAATACATGGCAACAGTGAACTCTGTGGAAAAAGAGTGGAAGTGTGAATTTGTTCCCTTAGTATTCGAAAAAAAATTGAATAGAGAAATTAGATAGACAATTAGAGTTCCTGATATCTGAACTATATAAACTCAAGTCGAAAATAGTGTACAAGGGTTTTCTTGCTGAAGTAATAGCCAGACCAGTTTGTGAACAATTAAAACTGTCACATAACATACTTTATACTAATAACAGATTGTATAAGATGAAATTAATTGAGTCAGAGATGTGTACCTTTTGTAATTCAACTTTAGAAACACCTGTTCATTTATTTTACGACTGTGATGTTGCTTCTAAGCTTAGACAGGAACTTGTTGATAATATTGGCACGAAATTTAAAGTTAAGTTTGAAGATCTCAGTAAGAAAAGAATAATGTTTGGATTCATCAAAGATTGGAAAGGGCCCAATATGATGCTATAGAATCACTTGTTGCTAATGTTTAAAAGATATATTTATATCCAAAAATGCAAAAACGCAAAACCATGTTTAAGTGGGCTAATGTCTTTTATCAGTAACACGAAATACATAGAACTTAAAATTGCAAAACAGAAGAAGATTGAAGGAATGCACTATAAGAAATGGTCCCCTGTGGAAGAAGTATTTTGATTTTAATCCTATGATATGCACTGTAGAAAAGAAAGTGTTACCCACTATTTCTGTATTGTTTGACGTTTTTTCATCCGTTCTTACCTTTTGTAATTATTGTGCAGTGATTTTTATGATTATTGTTATCATGATGTATGTACGAATTACTTGATAAATAAAAGTTTTAAAAGATTTATAAAAAAATATATATATTAAGCTTATCAAGGATACCCCAGACCATAGAAAGCATAAACAAGAGACAAAAGGCCAACATAAAAGCAGGAGAGACATAAGAATTGTGATTTTATTTAAAGAACATGAACAAGTAAAGGGGAAATTGAAAACGGGTATGTAGGAAAGCAAGGGCGACCATCGACGGAACTTCTTTCAAAGTGTTTGTGTGTGTGTGTGTGTGTGTGTGTGTGTGTGGGGGGGGGGGGGGGTCATAAAAAGGTAACTCTTTGGGAAAAAAGGGTCACATATAAAAGTTAACATTAACGCGAATTTTTGTTGTCGACATTGTTATATACGATCACATTGTAATTAATAACAATTATAAGGGATGATTTTTCTTTAACGCTTCATAGTTTTTCTAAGTCGTTTTAAATGAAGGGCACATGTTGGGGAGGCTATGAGATATATATTGTTTCGGGCGACATGAGTGGTGATACAAGGAGCTTCTCAAACACAAATAGCGTTTGGTAATAAAAAGGATGTTGCCGTGAAGTTAAAAAAGCCCTTCATTTTATTAACATTTATTTGATATTCTTGAAAATAGGGCAATTTATTATCTTGGCGGTCTATGAAGTTCAATAAATGCATTTGGTCTAAAGAAAGACAGGCTGGAAGATGCATTATTAATAACTAAGTAGAATGTGTCATGGTCGTTTAGAGGGCCATACATTTAAATGCAAACAGGGCAGACTTCTTGTATTAAAATGAGTTATCTAGAGTAGGGACATTTGATAACGATGAAAACGAGCGCGGTTATATAAAAATATCTGAAAATGACACGGTTTCGTTCTTTTGAATTTAGGACATTATGCCACCTACCATTTTCCCCCGACTCCATTGCCTTTCGTTTATAAATAGGGTACCTGTTACGATACACGAAACTACTCATAATCTTTCAAACTTGATAAGGCTTTTTAGATGACCGAAAAAAGGCAAACTTTGTTTGCGACAGTGGGGAAAAGGGGATTTATCAAAGGGCAATTATTAGAAAGGAAAATGTACACTTATCAAAATGTATAAAGGGACTTTATCATATTTGAAAGGGGCCCGTATCAAAAGCGAAAACGGCATTTATATCAATCGGAAGTAGTATGTATTACAAAGGGAAAAGTGGGCACACTTTTTAGAAGAAAGGGCACTTATTACAAGGGGATAGAAAATAGTATTATTATAATAATTATTATTATTATGTATTTGGGGTCACCTTAGCCTGGGAGGCGAAAAGCAAACTGAATCACTGTAACACTCGGCTCTCTCCTCCCGGAATAACTGATTGGGATTGTGCATGATGGATTTGTGAACCCTAGTTGATCCTGTATGAAACGTCATGGTCGCATGACAGTCAACAATTACTCATCTGATTTAAATTCATTAACAAATTCTGAGTGATTTTGAGACGGCTGCGCAATAATTGTTGCAGAGGATTCCAATTTTTTTTTTTTTTAACGGTTACTCAGTATTGTCAGTAGATTAAGTAATAAATGAGTTAAATGAGCTCGATCGAATCGTGTTGTAGAAATCCATCATGTCCCCGATGTTTCTTACTTCGAACTTTCCTCAACCTCCTTCCTCCCCCTGCTCCTCTCTCTCTCTCTCCCTTCCTCTGTAGCCTTCTACCCATCTATTTATTTAATTCTGATTCTTACCTGCAAATTTTCTTTCTGTCCCTCGCTTTAGAATTATCTACCTCGTCGCTTTCTTTTGATCTCATTATATTCCTTTGCCACTTTACCTCTTTCCGCTTTTACCATTCCTGTTCTTCCTTTACCCTATTATGTTCATTTCATTCCTATTTAGTGTACAAAAGTGCTGCAATACCTTACATGTTTATCATGTATAAATATACCGTCTAAGTAAAGACAGACACAGCATGTGATTTGTAAGAGCTATGGCTCATGTAGAAACCTAAGATGAACATCCCCTCTCCTAACCACCCTCTTCTACCTCTTGTCTCCAATTCTTTCCCTTCCTCGGTTACTTTGCTTAGATTACTTATCTACCTCCCAATTCCTCTTTTCCCTCCCCTTCGTTTCCTCTCTGTCTCGGTACTTTAATGACTCACAATGTTATTTCATTTGGTCTAGATATCCTGTTGCCACTTCTTCGTTCGGAAAACAGAAATAATCAGCGGTAATATTATAAAAAAAATGTTTAATGATGGTAGTATTACAAAGGAACAGCAGTTAAATAACACAAATAATAAATTAACAAAAATACAAAAAATAAAAAATAACGAAAGTAGCAACAAAAAAAACTACGAATAGCCAAACAATGAAGTGATTAAAGAAATATACTTTTCAAGTGCATGCAAGGAATAAAGATAATAAATCATATTAAAAATGATAGCATCGAAACGACAAACATCGAAAATAAAGAAAGAAAGATTTGAAATGATAACAACATATATCGGAGCGTATATTCACACAGAAGAAACAAGTGAACTAATGTAAAAACGTTGTACAAATATAGGGTAGAAAAGAAACACGAATTAAAAGAAGAATTATGTTAATAAGCATCGTTTCGATTTTATGTTGATCGTTTGGTGTGTACAGTAGGGAATGGGATCGCAATACAGAACAATTGAGACAGAGACACAGGACAGATTCAAAAGAGCTGAATGCGAGAACTCAAAATATATAGAAATATTTTGAAAAAACTAATAAAGCAGAAAGAAATTATTTTCTAGAAAAAGGCAACACAAAGGAAACGTTAACCAAGTAAATGGGCCTAAAAATGGAACTAAATTTAGAAATCAGATAAAAAACGAAAATACTGAATAATAAGCGTCAAAGCGGTTGTTATACACATTATTAAAAAAATTGTGATAGCGTACAGTTCACATAACGTGGAGCGATACTTACACGCAAAATCTCCACAAGGAGGTGGCCGCGTAATGTGTTGTGAAGATCCAGGAGATAAGATTCTAGTCTGCCGCCCTTTATAGTTCCACAGCAGTCTAGCCTATGTTCAGAAAACAGAGTGATGGAGGTAAGGTGCGTTGGTTGTTAGAGTAAAGAGGAAACAGCAGAGAAAGAGAGAGAGAGAGAGAGAGAGAGAGAGAGAGAGAGAAGGGGGGGGGGTCATAGATAGAGAAAGATAAAGGAATGTATATATAATTATATATATATCAGAGAGACAGTAAAAAACAGTGAAGTAGGAAAATATAAACAGACAAAGAATGCGAAGACTTGTATTTTCATGTAGGGAATTGTAGATCTGATTTTTTTCCCCATGAACGATTTGATTTTGTAGACCTTATTTAATTTGTTTAACGACAACAAAATACAAATTCCGGGAAGGGGAAGGATCAGGGGGTGTTTCATTAAGCCTTAAAATTGATAGTGAAATTGATCAGATCAATTTTATGGCCTAACATTGATTTGTATATGTTTTGCTTTTAAATCCTAGAGAGTGATTGTTTTGTTCTTTCACATTTCCCTACCCGCCCCCCCCCAAAAAAACCCCACCCAATATGATATTAATAGAATAAATAAAAGTCATCTCTGCTTATAGAACGATTGATACATTGATTGCTCGAAATAATTTGGTCAGGTTCTAATATATCTGCATTATCTCTTTGATTTTGGCTCAGACTACGAAAGTGTTGTTCAAGAGAATGAATTTCAATTGTTTGTTTTTTCATTACTTAAACCGTTAGCTGAATTAATAATTTTCCAATATGCTTGTGGTCGATTGATTTTAAGATTTCTTAATTCACTGTGGATTTTTATATCATAGGTTTTGAGGTGAACGAATAGCTTTTTTATACATTTTCTTAACTTTGGTATATTCCTTTTCAATACTATCAGATTTATCAATCTTCCTAAGATTTTTAAAGATGAAAATACTGAGCCCTTAACCGAGCACAATTTGCATCAAACCATGGTTTCCGCTTTCGACCAGATTTACAAGGTTTATGATTTCCATAGGTTTTTACCATTTCACTTTTTTTGGCCACCGTAAGGTAAATATTTTTTAATAAACAAGCTACATTATCGATTGATTCCTGATCAATCTGAATGTCGTGACCCTCCAAACGATCGACATAATATATATTTTCAACTAGACTTTGATCGATGTTATCAACAAAATCTTTAGCAGAATTTCATACACTCCATTTAATTTTCGTCGTTGATCCCGAAACTTTTTTCACTTTTCCTTCACTTTTACATTTTTCATAACTCCTTTTGCTATTCAATTTTAATACAATGGGATTATGTTTATCAGACAAAAAAAGGGTCAAATATAACAACCGCAAAATTACTAAGAACATGGAATAATTCGAGCGATGCGGCACAATAATCAATGGTACTTGCGTTAGCACATGTAAAATCACCTTGTTTATCCACGCCTACACGACCATTTGCAATAATCAGTTTAAAATGTCTACATAGTTAAATCTTTTGCCGTAGATATTAATAACAGCGTCGCTGTTACATCTTCTCAACCTTATGTTATAAGTCTGGAAATCCCATGTCCTATGGGAACTCAGTGTTATATGCTCTGGCTCCTAATGGTTAGGAGCCAGAACATATAACACTGAGTTCGAATAGGACATATATTCATTCAGATGGTTATATCTCAGCCAATACTTAACATATTAAATTGGTTTTCGACACTTGGACATTATTTTTGATGCTCTTTCGGAAAATGAAGACAAAATTAAGAAATTCTAAAAATAGATTTTTATGACGTCATATAGCTTCGGTACTCTATATGAAGGGGGAACATACTAATTACAAAGGAAAGGGGCCCCTGTCAAAGTGAAGGGGGGGGGGGGGACTTATCAGATGTTGATAAGGGCATTTATCAGTCGTGAATCGTAGCATTGAAGAAAAAAGGTTAGATGCCCATATAACAAAAGGAAAAGGGGTACTTATTTGAAAGGGAGAATGACATAACAGAAAGGGGGTTTGATATAATGTACGTCATTATCACGTTTCCATGGTTATTAGTTATAGTATACATATTATTGTTTTTATCGTTATCAACTTGTGTATAGAATAAACTCACAGTATATGACTCAGTGTCTTCAGATGTCTACAAGACTCGAAGAGTTCAACAAAGCCTTCCTCGTCTGCGCACGTCACTCCGGATAGACAAAGCTGCTGCAGGTTCTCGGTATGTTCTATGATCATATGACCCAGTCCTCTAATCGTCTCTGTCGATACACTCTTCTTCTCTGATGGTAGTGATGGTGGTGCTTCAAGTCTTATAGTTTTGAGCTGCTGTCCTCCGGTCCGACGTAGACCAGCCGTGATATGAGGTATGTCTCTTTCGGCATCATCGATAGTGATATCGATATCTGTCACTCCGGGTATCGATGGGAGCACTCCTTCGTAGCTTTGTGACGTCACTCTCTTGGCTGAAAGCTTTGTGCTTGATAGAAGCTCCAGAGGATATGGAGGGAAACTGAGAGAGGAGTCTGAGATGCTGAGATGGTTCAGTGAGGTGAAGGATCTGAGGCAGGACCAAAACTTCACGGTCATCTCAGTAGATAGTTGGCACTGCTGTATCACAAGAGTAATATTCTGCAATGGAATGCACACACAAATATTGGGACTAAATAGGCGGTGTCAGACAGAGGCCAATTATCTGGAAAAAAGTTATCCAGAATATAATTATCCACATAATTGGCTGTCTGTCATCAATTATCCCCTAAAAAATCCCTTTAAAAGGCCCTTACAAAATCCTCCAACAAAACAAGAAAGTTTTCACTAGAAAGGAATGTCACGGATTTTTTGGCGGGATTTTTCTGTCTGTCACCAATGTTGAAATAATACCTTTCAAGATCAGTGTAAGGTTAACGTTTGACCTAATGAGTGGTTGGTATATGGTTTTTAACGAGATATCTTTATTATATTATTGATGAAATTGCCGATTTCTTTTTTTGACATTGACAAGAACAATTTACTCTCATGTCACCCACATTTGGGTAATGGAGAAGTTTACAATCAGTTTGAATTTGTCAATTTAACACTGTAAAATATACAATTCAAAAAAATAACACTATCGATGAACAATTTTCTGTCTGAACGAAAGGCATGCAGGGCATGAAAACAAGTAATGAAACTCATCCCCAAGCGATTGCAAATTGCAGATCGTACATAGTCTCACATATTGCTCCGGTTGTCTCATTTTCGCTCGCTGGACCATTGTCAGCACAAACGTAGCTAGTTCGACGTCACTACGAAACTAGAATGTTCCACTATGTTGCAGGGCCATTGGGTATGATGTGTGAACCGAGTGTGCGGAAATGGTGTGTTGGGGAGGAGAAGTGAGAGTGTTCGTGTGTGTGGTAATTGTATGTGTGTCAACAATTAAAGAATAATAAATGACCCCTATAAATCTTGACCCTCCCATTTTATTATGGAGCACAAGGGGGAGACCCTTCCCGGTAGCACTACGCATGCAGTGTGATGGAAGGACCAACTTGTGAGGATCAAGGTAAACGTCCTGGTCTACCTTCAAGCTGGTAGAGGTTGTGAGCCATCTGACTTGTTCAGTTGGTGGCGGACAGATCAGGGTGGCTAGGAGAGGAGTGTCTCATCCGCCTAGTGTAACCAAATGAGCGAAACTGTATGAATGATGGAAAGCCTAAATAGCACCAGGGTTAAAGCCCCTGATAACATTAACCAGCCATTTTGACCAATGGGCCTGCAGTGCATGATGATGCATCATCTCCAACCCAGTTGGAAGAGATCATGTTGATAACCCTAAAGAAAGAACGGCACTACTAACAGCAAAACAAATGATAAGTATTGGCATATGGAATGTGCGTACCCTAAACCAAGATAGAAAACTAGACATTCTACTGAACCAACTTGAAAAATTCAAATGGGAAGTTATTGGAGTCTAGGAGACCCACTGGAAAGAATCACGAGATTTCACTGAAGGAGGATACAAAGTATTGTGTGCTAGCGAGGAAGATGTGCAAAGGAGAGGGGTTGCTCTGATACTCAACAAATAAGCACAAAAAGCACTCCTGGAATATAACACCATATCCCCTAGACTGATATCAGCCAGATGACCTGATGATCAGCTTCAACAAACAATAGATGACACTCCTAACAAGGACATACTGATGGTGCAAGGTGATCTAAACGCAAATGTAGGGTGAGACTGGGACACCTGGAAGAACGTCATAGGACATCATGGATACGGAAAAATTAACAACAGAGGAGAAAAGCTTTTGAACTTTTGCATGGCCAACAATCTAGCTATCACAAAATTAATACCATGTTCAAGCAGAAGAAGGCAAGTCGTTAATGGACATGGGAGTCGCCAGATGGGAGGACCAAAAACAAGATAGACTTCAACATGGTGAACAACAAATGGAAATCAAGCGTACAATGCGCTAGAAGTTTTCCAAGTGCTGATGTGGCCTCAGATCACCAACTGGTTATCTGTAATTTCAAGCTACGATTCAAAACTAAACCTAAACAGAACAAAATGAAGAGATATGATGTGTCAAAACTTAAAGATGAAACTACATCAAGAACCTACCGAGACATACTTGGAGGAAAGTTCAGACCTCTGCTTCATCACCCTGATACCCACCTATACATAGATAGCATCTGGGAAAAGACAGCACAGCAAAGGATGTTCTGGGAATGAAAAAGAGTAGACCGCAGGAAGCATGGATCTCACAAGAAGTGCTAGATCTCAGCGAAGAACGCAGAGCCAAACAAAATGACCCTTCACTGAAACCAAGGTACAACTTTATGAACAGAGAGATAAAGAGGAAGACTAGGGGCTGTAAGGAAGCGTGGCTCAAAGACCTTTGCAGTAGAGTAGAAAACGCACACCAAGCTGCTAAATCAAAGGAGGTTATGCAACAATTAAGAAAATCACCAAATCAGCATCAAAGAGAATGCAATCAGTTAAGAGTAAGGCAGGAAGAACTCTAACAGAACAATCAGAAGTAAAGAAGAGATGGAAAGAAAACTACGACGAACTATATAATGAACACAACCCCCAAAAAGACACAGTAGCAAACAGTCTACCCAACAGCTCTTCAGATAACCCAGAGCCAAACATACTGAAGGAAGAAATTAAAAGTGCAATACAACAACTCAGTGAGGATAAGGCACCAGGATGTGATACAGTCACTTCCGAGGAAATCAAAGCAGCTGGAGAAAAAGGAACATACATTTTTCACTATCTCTGCAACCAAATATTGGAAACTGAGAAATTCTCGGAGGAATGGGGAAGAGCAGTAATAACCCCAATATACAAGAAGAAAGATAAACTAGACTGCGGGAACTACAGAGGTATCAGTCTGCTGTCCCATGCAGGAAAAGTACTGACCATAATCCTACAAAGAAAAATTCTCAAAAGAACAGAAGAAATCCTCTCTGAATCCCATGCAGGATTCAGACCAGGCAGGGCTACGACGGACCAAATATTCACGCTAAGACAAATATCTGAAAAATACCTGGAAAAGAATAGAAGCCTGTACTGCAGATATATCGACTTTCAGAAAGATTTTGATTCAGTGTGGCAGAAGGGTCGGTGGAAGGCGATGGGATGTTTTGGCTATCCTAGCAAGCTGATACGACTGCTACAAGCACTGTATGAACAATCCCAGCGTGCGGTCAGAGTATTGTATTGTATTGTATTGTATTTATTTTCCGTCATTTAAAAAATACATCAACATATATATATATATATATACAGTGCGTCCCAGAAAAAACGAAACCGAGAAGTATCGATGTTCTATCATAACTTAATTACAACTATAATTAATGAATGATACATATTTGGAAAGCTTAGAGTCTCCTCTTTCATGTGATGCTACTCAGATAATGCATATTTCACGCATGAGTGATTAAAAGCAATTTGAAGGAAGGAAACCAAAAAGACATTTGGCGGGCGGTATCTGAATTTCAAAGAAAAATTGACATTTCTAGAAAGTTGAGTTTCTGCCCTTTCATAATTATGACACCTCAATCAGGAAAAATGAGCGAGGAATGACAAAGTTCTGTTTGTTTAAAGTAGTGCTTGTATTTCCATAATTTTATTAACTCATAGCCTGCCATGAGGCTGCGTGCACGCTATTGTTACGCTGCTTCTTGCATGCTAGCAAACATTCGTAATAGCAGTTATTGTTCATGCCCATTGGACTTTGCCTAGTGTTTTGCACGCGCTATTGTTAGTACCATCGCGTTAATCCGATTATCTCGTTATAAATCTGGCACTGGGGGGATTAGCCCTGTGGCAGGATAAGAGTTAAACGAATTCGTTTTCACTGGCTGCCTGCCGTATCAATAAACGAAATTAACAAAAGACTTAACTCCGTTTCGTTGACAATCAGCCGTAGACGAGAGTCTTCATGCATGGCTGATTGTCAACGAAACGGAGTTAAGTCTTTTGTCAAATCTGCTTTTGCTACGGCAGGCACCCAGTGAAAACGAATTCGTTTGTTAAAATTATGAAAATGTAAGGGCTACTTTGAACAAACAGAACTTTGTTATTCCTGGCTCATTTTTCTTGATTGAGGTATCATATGAAAGAGCAGAAAATGAACTTTTTAGACATATTTGGATATCTACCACCTACAATCGGCTACCCCGGAACCGAGTCACTGTTACCGTGTTTACACAGTGACTCGGCTCGGGGGTTGAATCCTCAAGCAGGGTTAAACCCTTTGAAAAGGATAAAAAAAGGCGAGTTCAACACGAATCACAATGACGTCACAATGCGGGGAGTTTGCCACTCAAATATTCAGCATCAGCAGAGAAGGTACACGCTTGCTGGATTCAGTCTTTAGTTTCAACACGGCGTATCACAGAGATCCCGTTTACATGACATAACATTGCCGGTTGAGCATGGCTCGCGGGTCGAACCTGCCTTTCTGGAGGATCCAAAAAGGTTGGTTCGACACTGCTCGCGGATCACTGAGATCCGTTTACATGACATAACATTGCCGGGATGAGCACGGCTCGCGTGTTTAACCCTCGAGCTGAGTCAATGTGTAAACACGGTATGTGTAAACACGGTTTGATGACATTGCTTCTGATTTTCTCATTTAAAAAAAACAACATAATATGCCATTTTGTCTTCTAGGACTTTTTAATGCA
>JAVYIG010015602.1:0-35146 GCA_035222895.1 Strongylocentrotus droebachiensis | reverse complement strand
CATATCCATGAAAACCACTCCATTTGTAGTCCTGCTGCTAAATGAAGGTGCATCAAAATATATGGCCACATAATCGCTCAAATTAAAGAAGAAAACATGAAATTAGCAGTTTGTACTGCACAGAACAATGTTAATACATTATCTGAGCTTGGACACTAAAAACAATCATGTTTTTTATTTTAAAAGTACACCTTGAATGTATATTTGCATGTGCATTACATTATATTATATTATTCATCCATGTGTTTTTTAAGAACTACATGTAGTTCAGAAGTCCTAAAACAAATATGGGGTTATCTAAATAATTATGTACATAACTTCCATGTAGACGGCCGAGTATGGTAGCTTTTAGGGAGAAGCTTCGTAGCATTTTCGTGAGAGAAAAACAGAGAGGGAGAGAGGGGAACAAAAATTTTTTTTTTCAAACAACAGACTCGGCTATTCTTCTTTTGTGAAGGTGAGTTCGAATTTGTTTTCCCTCCAATTTGTTGAGCTTTCATCCGATTTGCGGGTAGCGTGATAACGTATAGTAATGGTAGCCGCAGTGTTTTTTGATAGAGAGTAGAATTTACAATGCTTAGGCGCCCATAACGTTATGGGACTCATCGAGTGTGTGGTGGTGGTTATTTTACCTGACTGATAATGCCTAGGTCACATATAAACCGGGCCCCGTACGATTTTCCCTACCCGGCGGCTTGCCGTGGATTTAGAGACCGTACGGGAACCTTCCGATTTTATTTTCTACGGCATGTGTGGTCACATAATCTGCGGCGCCCGGGAGGTGCCCGGTGAAAAATGGTCGAGGGAAATGCAAGGCGCCCGTAAGGATGCCGGCCGGTAAGCTTACGTGCTCCATCCGATGAGCAGGTGCACCCGTGACTCCCGGAAGGTGCTCTGCCGGGGCCCGGTCGGGTCCCGTGCGGTGCTCTGAACTATGTGTCCTCTGACATCCGCACCTGCTGTATTTAAAGCTGCGTTGTACATTTTGAGATGCCGCCGTGAGGGGCCCGCACGGGCAATATTCATTTCAAATTGCCCCCGGACGGCAGACGCCCGGTGTTGTGCATATTACCCGGGGCTCTTGAGGGGCCCGTGAGGGAGCCGTAGGGTACACGTACGACACCCTTTAGCACCGAAAGGTGCCCGTAAAGATTTTTCATGAGAATTGACACCAACAAATCGTAAGGGGCCCGTCCGGACAGCGTCCGGAGCCCACACGGGACCCATAAGGTGCCCTGCGGGCCCTTCACGGGCTCTCTACGGCCTAACGGTCAGATAAAAACGCCGGGAGAATTGGGAGCAGCCCGTACGGCTTCAAAAATTGTCCCGGCGCCCGTAGGATCTTTACGGTAGCCGGCCGGACACCGGCCGAAAATTCCCAAAATGTCTGTTTTTACTCCCCGTAACCCCGGAGTGTATATGTGAAAGCCCCATTATAAGAAAGCATAAATGCTTGTAAGCAACCAGACGGCCGACCGACGGCTTTAGGTCCTCTCCGAGGGATCTGGTAATGAGGATTAATGCCTTGCCAAAGGGCACTGACGCATCGCCTTGGTTTCGAACCCGGGTCACCGGATTACGAGACCGCTGCTCTACCGACTGAGCTATCGCGCCTCAGTGGTTGCCAAATTTACATCCAACCCGTACACCAGTCGAGAGGTGTCCTGTGACATCCTCTCCAGTTGGCTCATAAGGAGCTTGCCTACCTTGTATTAGTCATCTTTCACATACTTCTTCATCTTCTTCCCATCGGCAAACAAGTTGAATATTCTCAACTCAGCAGCTACTCATCGTTACCTAGCCCGTATCTTCCCCGATAGATATCTCCCACCCCTCCGCTTATAATAGACTCCCAGTTCCATTTATGTTGTATACTCGGCGCTCCTCATTACGACATAAACTGGACTTTCATTGTTATCAAACTTGAAACGCTAAAACAAATATTTTGAACAATGTTAACATCATTGTATGTCACTACCTATTGAAATGTGTCCGCTCACTGTGAACTCGTTATTCTGCCGTGACAGATCTAGACAGGGGTCGCAGTTTAGCCAGCAGGGGCCACATGTTATTTAACTATGAAATGTACACAAAAATACAAATTTCGAAATTGCAAGTGTTGTGTATTTAGGAAATAAGAATGTCATTCGTTTAATACGTACAGTTTGACGGGTATTCATTCAACCTCATGGTACCATGCCTAAAATGAATAAATAAAAAAAAAATCGTTTGTTTTATAAGAACAAATATAATTGAAATACAATGTCAATACAAATCACATATTTTCTCAACTGTACAATATTTTGCTACTTTTCATATAAAACGTTTTTTTATCAGTTTCTGGGCAACCTTTTATCTGGGTTTTTTGTTAAGCTCCTGACTTTTTACCACAATTCTTTTTTTTTTTATTTCTCATATGATACTGATAGACTAACTTCTTCAAGTTTAGATCGAAATTAATGCTTAATGGAAAATGCATATTCAACCTAGTTCTTAAATTGTTACCTTACCTTGTTATCTTATGTTTGCTAATTTCACTTTAAATTTGTTGTCTTGTCATTACTCTGTTTAGTTTAACTTGTATCAATATTGTAAAGCGCTTTGATATAAATGTCTTATGAAAAGCGCTATATAAGTAAAAGTTATTATTATTATTATATCCAAATATGATTTAAAATCTAAGTTCTTGAAATGTGATAAGCATATTGTACATCAAATGATATCAACCTTTGGAATCTCATATTCATTTAAACAATTACTCATTTCTCTGGTTGTGCTATTGATACGCATACCAGAGCTTAATTGATACGGTAACAATGCATGTTTACCTCAATACATGTACATGTATATCAGCCATTCAACTTGGTACGTATATGGAACAGTCATTATAGATGATATTCATATTTGGTAACAAAACACAATATTATAAAGACATGTATTCTGTTATTTAAAATATTTCCTGCCATATCAAATGATCTAAAAAGTTCCAAAATTGATGTATAATGACACTCGGAATGCTAATGACCTGTTGATCGAAAGCATCATTATTGCTGATTTCATCAAATGTACAGGTTGCAAGCAACTTGCAAGTCCATTAGAAGAGTCTACTGTCTCTGCCACCAAAAGATAGGGACCCCCTGAATACACCTCAATCAAGGAATAATTCACGGTGCTCAATGTATTATCTTTTGACGTAGGTATAAAGATTTCCACTTTATAGCGAGTTGAAGTTATTTCGCAATTCTATTGAAAACTGCGAATTTTTAGGGAAATTTTTGCAAAGTCGGTCAGTGATAGGGTATAAATTGTTTTGTATTAAGCTGGAGAGGACATAACTTGAAGTCTCTAAATCCATTAAAGGGGTACGGGTTTGGCCAGGCACGATGGAGCTACGGCCACAGAAAGTTGTCAATGCGAAAACAAAAACAAAAAACACCCCTCGAAATGCCCATAAGCCAGACAACATGGGCTCATCTATAGAGCCACCCACTGCACAAGGTGTAGTATGTTTAGTCATGCACAGACAGATCGTGCAGGTTTGAATGGGAGGAGTCCGAGGAAAGATGGAAACGTTCATTCTAACAGAGGGGTGATAGATCGGATGCACGCTTTTACCATTTGTTAAGACATTTGTATTTGTTTACTCCGTCCATAAGACACATCATTAATTTTAAATACCCCTTTTTAAAGTGGACTCGTCGTAAGCGGAGCGATGCAAATGAACCGGACCCGCCAAACCGTTATCAACGTACGATAGTAAATACATGAATAACGCACACTATACTTCACATTTTCGTCATGCTTTCGCTAGCAAATTCGTCCTCATAGAGAAGACGTATCGATTTCGGATCCAACTTGGCGTTATCCTCATTGAAGTTAATACAGGAAAATGTATATGTTTATCTTCTTCTTTTTTGTGATGGTAGAGTATTAATTTTGAGGGAAACTATATCGTCAACGAATTTGTATGTTTTATTCATCCTTTCTTTGCTAGAAACGACAAGACAAGTACGGAAAACATTTTGGAGAGCATTGCCGAACAATGTACATTTTAAAGGTAAGAATTAGAGATTTATTGATACATTTTTTAGTTTTGACAATATAGATATTATTTTCTTTTGTCGTATGCTGTTACGTTTATAGCAAAGAGTTATAAATTGTATTGAGGCACCGGTTTTATCAAATTGATGATTAATTTGTTATTACAGCTTGTGAGAAAATGTATAGTTATAGTTAATGAAAAAAAAATGGGCATACGCTCGATCTTAACTAATTGACTGAATTTCCTCTATGCACACTCTGCAGTACCCAAATTCAAATTGATTGCCAGCAAAGTTCCATGTTTCAGTCACATTTACAATTGATCTACAAAATTAATGACACGACATGACGCCAGTTTATTCCTTTCAAGAGCTAGACACCAACTATATTTTATTTCTCCTGGAATAACCTCCACAATCAACACCACCTAATAAAGAAATGTGGGAAAATGGCAACTGTCGTATAATCGGTAAAAAAATAGCAAGGCCGATGTGTTTTCTTTTTATAATCTGGTTGGACTCCCGTTCGGGTATATTATCTTTCATTTTTGCTACGTGATAAAACATTTCATTTCGCTAACAAAATAAACCGACTCAATCTGACCAGTTCACTGCATATCGGGGGGGGGGGGGCGATTTCTTTTCATGCGCGGGGGGGGCGGAATTTTCTTTTACACGCTAGCCTGGCCATTTCTGTGATATGGAAGCGACTGAAGCGACTGATATAAGAGTCTAGTAGCCTACATACGAGGTGTATTATACACATGTACATCATGCCTTGCAATCATCAGATGAAGACCTTATAAATAAGACGACCATGGCAGCCATCGGGCGATGGAATTCAAGAACTTTATTTTATTTTATTTTATTTAGGAACTTTACATTGATCTTGATCTAAGGAGACACGAACGAACGAACGATCAGCTATATATAGCGAGCAACCAAGTCCATTAACTGCCGCGCAATTTTTTGCTAGCCTGGCGTAGCCTGGCCATTTCTATGATAAATACCGTGGAAGCGACAAATAATATAGTCTAGCAGCCTACATGCGAGGTGCATCATCATACACATGTACATCATGCATAGCAATCATCAAATGAAGACCTAGCTGGCCCTTGTAAATGGGACTTATGGCCAGGCTAGCATGTAAACAAAAATTGCGCGACCTGGGGGGGGGGGGGGGACGAAATGCGTGGGACGAGGAAGCATAGTGAACGATAGGGGCCAGTTTTGTCATGAGCAAAAACTCTTTTTTTTGGGGGGGGGGGGAGGAGGACAGAACCGTGGAAGCGACTAATATTATAGTCTAGCAGCCTAAATGCGAGGTGCATCATACACATGTACATCATGCATGGCAATCATCAGATGAAAACCTAGCTGGCCCTTGTAAATGAGACTTATGGCCAGGCTAGCATGTAACAAAAAGTTGCGCGACCTGGGGGGGGGGGATGAAATACGAGGGACAAGGGAGCATAGTGAACGATAGGAGCCAGTGTTGTAATGAGCAAAAACTTTTTTTTTCGGGGGGGGGGGGGCAGAAAAAAATCCTCATCACCACCACTCTGACATGTACATGCAAGCCCCGCAGAACATTCTTCAAGGCGGGGGTGATTTTTTGCATTTGTATTAGTCTTTTAAAACGCTGTAGTCTTTGGCCCTCCAGAGCCTAAAAGTGTGTTGCAGTCTTTAGTCAGTATTTGCTATACATTTTGTTGTGTGCATTTTTTCAAATTTTCAGGGGGGACGATTTCCCCTTCCTAAAAAAAATGAGGGGGACATGTCCCCCCCCCCCCCGGGATCGCCCCCTGCTTCATATTCTCGTTATTTACTAACACAATTATGTGTGAACATATCGTATTGGTATCATTTGAAAGGGCATTTCATTGCGGTTCTTTTGATAGCTGCGCAAAATGTACAGCTTTTAGGGAATGCATAGTAGACTCATAAATTTGGGCGATAACTTTGCGATGACGTCTTCAAATTTTACCAAACTTTGTAAACAATTGGTGTATGGATACATATTTATTTATTTATTTATTTATGCATGCATGCATGTTCACAATTTCACAAATCATTGAAGTTAACATCACATGAAAAAATTAATATAATATAACAAATCATTTTCAATTTTACAATCCATTTGAATTAAGTTCACGTGAAAAAGAATATAACATTGTTTTATCAAAGACAAGTTGCAACTAAAATACAGTTTGAAGAATTAACACATTGCTGATGAAACATAAGCAAATAGAGCTTGAATCGTTATAACACCTTTCAAATATATATTATATGACAAATAAAATTCCTAAAGTATATCTACCTATATTTTGCCTATTGCGCAATGTCGATGTGATTTACTTTTAACTTGCTGGTTGGACTTTAGTCCCTGTTCATTATTTTTGCTACGTTATCAAATATCACACAGTGAATTGCAAATGCGGCCAGGCAGAGACGCAAGCAAGCACACTGCGGTAGGCACTTTTGAGGCGACTTTGAAGTGAGCGGAAGTGAATTCATAGTAAAGGTCACGATTTTTACGGCTCTCTAGAAATAAATACAATGCGGATTTGCCCTTATCGAATAAATGTTATGGATGGGAGTTGTGTTGCAAACGGCACCAAATTTATGAAACGGCATTATTCAAGATTAGGTTTACCTTATAATTGCATTATTCCAAAAACATGTCCTCTGAGCTTTGTAGCAGTGCTCAATTTCACATACTCACACAAATGACGTGTCAAGAATGTTACGGACACGAAAGGCAGTTCCTGGTTGCATATTACTGGTGCGAATCCAAATACACTTTCACATCAAAATCATCCAAAATTCCATGTTTTAGTTTGACTTCCTCTCTGAATAAATAATCACATGCACATTATTGCTTCATCGTAGGAGAAGAAAACCAAAATATCACATACGGCCTTCACTATCTGAATGTCTTCTCTCCAAAACAGAAGGAAATGGCACAGCAACGCGCGCTTCACACAACGGTTTATGTTCAATATAGCTTCGAATGCGTACACCAAAAACAGTATACATGTATCTATTTATATGCACAATTTCTATCGCTGCCCTGGATGCAGCTGGACTTGGACTTTGGACCAAAGCGGTCTGTAATATTGATATTTGTTTGCATAAAGGATAATATGTGTTGACGTGTTTCTATTTATTGCGAGAATTTTGAGCAAAGCCGGGCGGGGGGGAGGGGGGAGCTGAATTAACCCTTTTGACATTTCGGGTAACTATTCCTACTAGTAATAAATGTAAAAATTAAAGTAATACTGATTAAGATTATGATGATGATAAGAAGAAGAAGAAGAAAGAGAAAATGAAGGACAAGAACAGTAAAAAGAGGCGGAGGATCATGAAAAAAAAGGAAAGACGAATGAGAATGAGAATATATATTAACGATGGAAGAAATTTGCTTTAAGTTATTTTGGTTTGCTTTATCTTAATAAGTTTATATACTTTAATGATTCCTCCAACCCGTTGTACAATTTGGTAAAATCATGAGTTCTTATATTAAGCCAATTAGAACGGGAAGCCTGACTTCTGACAATAAGGCATTCCTTTCGCAATCTCGGGTAAATGTTGTTGTTGTTGTTTTATGTTTTATTGGCGTGTATTTACGTCGTAAAGGTAAAGATACGTGTAGCCTCATCCCAAAGGAGTTATGCATTTATAACTTGTTGCTCATCCTGGGGGCCCTGCAGTCATGGGAGGATCCTGACCCGTTTCCAATATTGTCAATACATTATGATGTATTGATATCTTGTCTCTGATATAGTCTCTGATATCGACGGTTGTTCCGCTGAGACTGCGTGTGGGTCCACTGACTGCCTCGGAAGGCTCACAAGTCACAAAATGTTAGTTTTATAATAAAATAATTCCCCATTAGGCTTGGAGAAGAGCCCGTAAACCAGTTGAAACCAATAGGCAACTGGTCAACTGGTACCATGTAAAACCATTAGTCAACTGTTACCAGTTGAAATCGGTATATTTAACTGGTTTTTAATATGGAAATTGAAACACCGCAACTGGAACCAGTTGAAAAAAACAGTTGAAAAACAATTTGATATACCAGTTGAAAAACGAGTTAGAGACGAGTTGATTTGCCAGTTGATTATCCAGTAAAGACCAGCAATCAACTGGTAATCTATATTCAATATTGTCATCTGGCCATCAACCATCTGGGTATATATACTATCTATAGACTCCTGCAATTATCCCATCACAAATATCATTTGAAGTGGATTACAGATGAGTATCGTGTTATGTTTTCATTTTGGAGCTCGTTCAAAAATATACAAAATTAAATCAGTTCTTTCCTGGTTATTAATTACATGATCACTATATTAATGTTTAGTTCGTAAATTAGATGTAAAACATGACCAAAAATATATATAATATACTTTTCAATGATTGACTAAGAAAATATAAATCACGAAATGTATGTACATGGTCACATTTGCTTGAAAGATCATGACAACTATATTTTCTGTGAAAACGTGCAAGTTAATCATGAATATGCAAAAGATGAATTGAACTGGTGATATCCCGAAGTACATATTGACACCAGTTGGATTCACTGGTTTCAACGGGTACCAGTTGAGACCAGTAATATATTGGTCCCAAGTGAACTGGTATGCTACTAGTCCCAGTTAAATTGGAATTTATACTGGTTTCCAAATTGTATCAACTGATTTCAACTGGTACCAGTTGAAACCAGTTCAAACCAATTGATATGGTCTCTACTGGTCAGTCAACTAGTAAATCAATTGGTAATATCAACTCTGGTCTCAGATGTCAACTGGTTGTTCACCTGGTCCCAGGTAGCGGTGTTTCAATTTCCATATTAAAAACTAGTTGAATATACCGGTTTCAACTTGAACCAGTTGACTACTGGTTTTAACTGGTACCAGTTGGATGGTAGTTTTATCATAGTTTGTATTTAATTCATGATAACTGTATTGATGCGATATATTGATTATTCCCCATGTATGAACTTTCTGAAGAGAAGGAACAGTATAATTGTACTGAGGGATACAAATTGGCAAGTTTCACGTTCAACGTGTGCCAGCTGTCATCATGTCTGATTTTGATTTTTGATTTTGATTTTATTTTCTTCTGCATTCATGTATACAGTTTTTCGATTACAATAATAATAATATAAAGTACAATAAATATTTTTCTGACAATGAATCATAAATAAGCAAATACAATCATATGTATATATAAATTGTTATTTTCAACAGCGAAATAATAAACTATCATAAATATTAAATGTCCTCAAACATTATGAAACATTATAAAATTATTTGCGGAAGAAGGACTGCCATCGTTGTATGTAGCTTGCATTGTTCCTTGGGAGGGAACTATGTAAAATTACAAATAGATTACTCGAAGGGCGACAGAAGCCCCTTGTACAACCGCCTCATACTTCTGAATATCGATGGGTAAATGAAATATGTTTCACTCTTTTTTCCCTCCCCTCTCCTTCCTTCCTTCTCTCTCTCTCTCTCTCTCTCTCTTTTGTTTTATCGTCCTTTCCTTGGCTTTCCATTTTCTCTCTCTCTCTCTCTCTCTCTCTCCCCTGCTTCATTTCTTACTCGCACTTTCTGTGCATCCACAGATCGACGAGACAATGGACTTAATGGGAGTGTACAGAGTTCTAGCATCATGTCTCTTTCTGCTGATATGTCAACTGTGTTCAGGTAGGCCATGCATGTCTGTGTTGAAAAGTTGTGATTTCAGCGTGAACCAGTAATTGCTCATTACCAACATTCATTACCAAATATAATATAACCTATGAAATATACTTTAAAACATCACATGGAACAGACAGCTAACATCTCCGAAATTGAATTGAATTAAATTGAATTCATTTTATTCTGCAACACATATAGCGATACAACATTTTAAAAATATAACTATCTTTTTCTGAACGTGTTCACAAAATAATGATAGTAAACGATGACATTAAAACGAACACTACCAATAATTATTCATTTTAGACATTTGCAAAAGAAGAGCAATTATGGCCCGGGTTAAAGAGGGGGAGCAATGTTTTCTTCCTCTTTTACGGACGTGTTTATTCACGTCATCTCTCCCGGACTTTTCGTCTGTGTCTTCCTTTGATTTCTTTATTTAAAGTGAAATTGTACATGTTTTCATTATCGCATTTACAACATGATCTTTACACATTATATGGAAAAAGAGTTCGGAGACATTAAAGTGTCTTGCGATATTAAAAAATATATACTTCAAAAATTAAACAAAATGTCATTACCAAAATAGTAGGCCTTTAAAGGTAATACAAAGTTTTGGTATGGGGTCATGAATTTGGTTCAAATGAACATATTGGAAGCATATACGATCCTACAATATTCAGTGATAAGTGTCGCGGTCGAAATCGACTCTAAAGTTATGAAATTCTAAATAATAAACACTTTATGATGAATAGCTCCCTCTCAAGGTCAAGATATTAATTAAGCTATAAAACAATGTTTTTTGACTAAAATCGACCGATTAGCTATTCTCGTTCGGAAATTATATACCACAACTACATACTCTGAGATTTTCATGGTCGCAGCTACCATTGTACAGCCGCAGGAGCTATTTGAAATTTATCAAAATTTACCGGGAGCACCGGTAAATCTTTATATTCAATTTTTCTCGGAAGCGAAAGTGTTTTAGGGGCTAAAATTTCTGGTGTTTTTAATACATCCACAGGGGCATCCAAATATATTAGAATAGTAAAGAATCACTATCCACCCATTTTTCAAAATTTCCCAAAACTTTGTAATACCTTTAATACCAAACATTCAACTTGTACTTTCGTAGGCGTTCCTTTTGGGAAGGTTGTAATGGGCTCCGCCCATCGATTCGTTCAGGGAGATGATGTAATCCTACCCTGTCGTTTTTACGGACAGCCGATGGCTGTTTTATGGGGCAGGGGTAAGTTGTAAATGTACTCATATTAATCTTTTTCTTTCTTCGGGGAGGGGGAGGATAAAAACCCAAGTTGTGTTCATGAATTACCGGCGCTCTCGTTTTTGTTTGGGGGGGGGGGGGGGTCTTTACATATTAAATAAAACCATCTACCGAAAATTAATGTGGACCTAAGAGAGGGTTTGTTCTCTTTACAATTATATTTAGCTCAAATGAATTCGATGTTCCCAGCCCACTAAAAGAAGATAAGAACAGAAATACCAGTGGCGTAGGCTATTTCCGGGTGTCAGTCAGGAGAAACATGTGCCCCGGGTGGCTATATTTCCTTCTGTTTGGATTTGCGCCACCGACGCGAGATGGCTGTATTGATCATTAACCCATTGCTATTAATAATAGTTAATTAATTAATAATAATATAATTTAAAACAGAAATTTGTATAATATTTCCTGTCTACTGAATAGCTGATACGTTTTACGTCATTAACAATGACGTAACCGTTATGGTTACCTTTAGGGTTAGGGTAATAATAATCATGCTAATCAACCCATCTTTCATCAACCCATCGTTGAATCAATTGAGGGTTCGTATCTCAGTAATTATTATACAAATAATACACAGCAGTGAGGGCATTAGTAAGAATTACCCACACAAGGTACATTTGGAACAGTCTAACCAACCCGAGGCGGTAGCCGAGGGTGTTTGGACTGTTTTGAAAGTACCGAGGTTAAAGAAAAATATATCGCCCCCTGGCGGCTCTTATAGGGGGACACTAAACTAGAAAGAGAGGGGCACAAAGAAACAAAGGCGTAACAGATTGAAGGGACATGGGGAAAAAAGTTTTAACATATAATTTCATTTGTCCATTACGCAGGGTCAATTGCATTAGAAATATGCTGTTTGAAGGTATAAATGCCACAAATTTCTAATGCTCTGTGGCGTTGCTTTTCTCGTATAATTGTATTGCTTTATGATTAGTACGGGGAGGTAAATGTCAAAATTCCTACTGCTTAGTCACTTTCTCCCTTGCTTTTAAAATAACGTGTTGGTAGGGGCAGAGGGTGTGGGTGGGAGGGGGTGGTGGCACAATTTAATTGTTTTCTCCGGTCGCTTTGATACCTGGATGCGCCACTGGTTGCAATAGGATTTCCGGTTCATATCGTGTGGGCCTGGGTTGAGTCGGACATGTAAATTCGGGTTCTATAGACAAGGTGATACAAAAATGCATTGCTCTCGTAAAGATTTCACTTTATACTATGTTGCTTACTCATCAATCTATTGTCCATATTTTATTGAAATATCATGCTGACATCCAGCAGGTCTTGTAGGTCTCTATACAGGTATAATGAGATGGGTTTTTTTCTCTCCAAAATCCTTATATCGATATGGTAACGCCTTATGGGAATACACAAAGCGACATGTATGGGACTGTCCTCCAAAATATCTTGCACTAAACAGAAGAATATTTTCAAACTTTGATTTTAGCATAACAAATTATCCTTGAAGAAGATAACTTTTAAGAATGAACCGAGTAGGAGTGATCATTGCTAACCTTTTAATTAACCTCTGTTGCTTGTTTTGCTAGAGGGGGCTGGTCTATTAATCACATGGCGTGACTATGGGGAGCCTTTTCCCATGACTGACAACGGAAGGATTAAAATACTGGAGGACTTCTCGTTGTCGATTAAAAACGTAACCGCAAGTGATGCCGGTCGATACATTTGCGAAGTGTCGGATTTCAGAGGTTACTTCATCGGGAATCAAACTGATCTCAAAGTTGCTGGTAAGCTTGTCATTTGTAGAAAGTGAAAGGGGAAAGTTTTGTTCGTAAGGGCCTAATCATATTTGAATATGACAAATTTATGACCATGCTGATTAAGTGGCCAGTAGTTCAAATACAGTCCATCTCTTGAATTTGTACAATTTTTTTTCTTTATTCAGTATTACATTACTGTTGGATATGACTTCTTATTAATGGATTTGTCAATAATTATTTGTATCACTATTCATAAGTCTAGGAAGGCAATTCCTTGACAGAAAAATAATATCCGTGACTTAAAAATTATTCTTTTGCGTACATGCACCATTCGGATGTTTTTTCCCCCTGGTAACTGACGCCAATGTGACAGGTGTAAGCACCAAATAAACCTATACTTAACATTCCCATCATTGCCCGTGCAAATGTATGGTCTAGAATGTTTTCGAAGTGGCACCAGAGATGACACTAAATATCACCTTATAGGGCAATTACATTTTTTGTTTGTTAATACTTTTACTGTCATGAACATTTAAATGAATCATGAAACAAAATGCAAAGTCGATAGGGGGCAATCCTTCTTCTTCCTTTCCTTCTTCTTATCTATTTTCTTCTTCTTCTACATTTTATTGTACTCCGTCTTTTTATCCCTTTTCTTTTTCTTTTTCCTTTTATTCTTCTCCTTTACTTATCTTTTATTCTTCTCTTTTTCCTTTCTTATTCTTCCCTTTCTTTTTTCTTCTTCTTTCTGTTCTTCCTTTTCTTCTACTGCTATACAGTATTGTAATCCAAATCCGCAATTTGGCACGGCGTTAGAATATGTTTTTTCTTAATCAAAGAATTCACAAACGAGATTTAGAACGAAATTCATTTCATTATGATATAATTCGTTTTTCAATAGCAGAGCTCACAGAATTCTAACAAGTGTGTATTTTTAGACTGTTTATAAATATACAGTAACATTTTTGTTTTTATTCTTGACTTAGATTGTACTATATGATTTTTTCATAATTCCTTTTAACTTAATTAAGAATAATGAAATCATTTTGTTAGTTATGCGAAGAAGGAAAAAAAAGTACACTTGTATAACTGCTTGTTTAAACTCTCGTTTGTAATCCATTTATTATATATAATTGTTATCTAAAATAAATAGTGTACAAATATTGTTTGGGAAATATTTGCCAAATCATTTGGCAAGTTACTGGAATTAGTTAAATATTTGTCCTCTTTCTTTCATTATTCTATCATAAAAAAGATAACACATTTAATACTCACTAAATACAGTAATGTTCAGCCTTATAGAGTTATGATGATATGAAAGGCATCATTTAACAACGTTAAATCTGAGAAACATGGCCCTACGTGTTATCAGTATCTGTGATATAGTGTAATATTGAAGCCCTCAAAATGATCATGAAATGCCTCAAAAAAGTAAAAAATCTTTGAGTGACCGGTTTTACTAATGCTCATTTTCCTCAATGAACTGTAGTGTTATAAAAACCCTTATGAAACGCACAATTTGATTTCGATTTCCAATCATAAAAATATCTTGATAATCAGACAGGCGATCGGCTTGTAAAAGTCATGGGATTCCTGATTGATCTAAAGGTTTTATAATTATGATTGCAGCATGAGCTAAATCCAGGATCTTGTTTCGGAATCTGAGGCAATGTTACCGAGTCACTTGAAATATATGGACTGAATTGCAATATGAACGTCTTTTCTATACCTACAGTTCCTCCAGTCGACCCCTTCCCCATGATAGACAATTTCACGATTTCGGACGGTAATCGGCCGACAACGATTACCTGTCGAGCGGATGGGGCTTCTGTAGGGTTCGTAGATATACAATGGATGCACAATGGGAATGAGTACCCTCAGATTATCAGGAACTTCACAAACGCAGACGGAACCACAGAAAATCTCACAGCTACTATCGAGGCCTTGGTCAGCGAAGAACCCTACATCTGCGTTGGCACCCTAAATGCAACCAAACTCGTTACGTCAACAAATATGGTCTTTGTTCAACGAGCCCTTTTCAGTACCATGCCATCCGAAGAACCCACAGAATATTTGACCACACCCATCGAGGATACTGACAACAACCATTCGACCGTGATTGCAGGTCAGAATGAAATCAAGTAAATTCTGAAAGGTGTTAAGTCTAGTGATTTGTCTAGTTTTCTGTTGCTCTTTCTGTTTGTTTTTGTCTTAGTTCTTTTTTTCTATAAAGTTGTGTTTGTTCCTTGGACAAGTCATAATGTTTGTCCTACCTAGCAACATTTAATGTATGTTAATTGAATTCTTGCTATTAAAATACCATAATTCGTGACAGGTAAATTAAATAATCCGTACAAGGCACATAACAAAGATTTGTTTTATTTGTTATTTAATTTTATTGCATTACGGAAGTCACCAATTAACTCAATGCTAAGGTTTAAAAGATATATTCCTTGAAACAACCAATATTAGGTTCCAAGGAATTGTTAAAGAATTATATTCATAAAACAATTACCTAATTATGAGAGCCTTTTGAAACTCTTATATTTTCACCTGGCATCTAGCAAGAGGCCTACATTATGAGGCCTGTGATCATCTAGTAAAAATTAAATTAAGTTATGTAAGCCTTAAGCCTTAGTATTAAATTTTGATTTCAAACATCTGTTTCAGATATCGTTTAGCTAACTGTTGCTATTCTTCTGGTTATGAAATTTCTAAAAGGGGGATCTCTAGAAAAACTCGATTTTTTTTTTAAATTCTCTTATTGACTTCCTCAAATGATTTACTCATTATCTTTCTCCATTTCAGTGATGGTCCTAGTTTTAATTCTTCTCGGTAAGTTTTTATACAAATAATCATGATATGAGTCGTAGTTATAATAAAGACAATAATGATAATATTATTAATAATACTGATAATAATAATAAAAAGTATATAATAATATAATTATATAATAATGATGATCACTATAAATGTGGTCGTGCAAACGGTACACGAGTGTTGTTGCAGAGGATTAAGGGAGGTATGCAACAGGGGCGGATCCAGCTGGCGACAAAAGGTGGGGGGGGGGCAAATCTTTAGAAAATATTGAGCAGGGAATCAGCCAGCCAATAAATAAGTAGGAAATGGGGGGGGGGGTAAGAGGTACTTTTCTTCTTTTTAGGTCCAATTTTTCAGAAAATATTTATCGCCCGACTCAGCCAGCCAGTGAATAAGCGAGGGGTTTGGTCAGTGTTGGGGGGGGGGGGGCAGGCCCGTCGCCCCCCCCCCCCCTCCCCAGTGGATCCACGCCTGGTTTGCAATATAAACTGTACATCAATATCATAATTATGATTAAAGTTTGGGTGCAATGGGTAACAGCATTTTGTATAAAGATGCCAAATTTAAAGTGATCGGATATCAAGAAACGTGTCACAATTGATTGAAATGGCGCCTAGCATTTCATGTTTGAGTGATTTAAGAAAGTACATGCATAGTGAAATGCCCTGGTATTTTTAGGAGATTGTATGATTAAACGTATTAACCTGTAACTTACCAAACAAAGACAATGTCAAAGTCGGTCATTATTACCCTGGTCTTCTTTTTAGATGAAATTGTATGGGTAAGATATGGCGATGGCTAAAGCATTCGAATATTAAGGAGGATTGCAGTTAACATTAGTATCATATAGCAAATGGGCCCTCTCATCTTTTTTATCAGGGGGAAGGGTATAGCGCTCTTATGATATCACAAAATAATAATATTTGTCGACATATTTCTTAAGTCGGAACTTGTGTATTTAGTGCACCGCAACTGGATATCTCAGTCACTAAATAATTTTGTGATAATTTCTTTCGCAAATTTACATTTCTCACAGTCATGGCGGCGGCAGCAGTGTATATGTGTGTGAAGATGAAGAAGCTTTCCGTCCGCCGATTGCGTATATACACGTGTAAGCCATGTCAAAAGGGTATGTAAGGTATTATACTATTGGTATTATTTTATTAGGACGACATTCCTCTCGTAACAATTGACGAGCAATAAAAATGGATTTCAACCCCCCTCCCCCAAAATATTTTTTTTTTTTAAATATAAAAAAAATCATAATAATAATAATAATAATAATAATGATAATAATGATAATAATAGTAATAACCTCAGACTATTAATTACATAATATGGCTATAACCTCATTCAGATTAACGGTAAACTTTTTTTTTACTATGACGTCTGTCCAATAACTTCGCAATTTGATGTTCCTGACAACACAGAGATTAACAAAACGCGTAGGCGCCCGGTCGCCAATAAATAACTTGTAAAGAAGCTAAAATAGTCATATTTGTTTGCCGTTCACTGCGGCATATCTGAACAAGCCTTAAGATATAGTTTATCGGTTGGCCGTCAACAATTATCGGGTGATTATTGTCCCCTAAAAGGGACACAGTTTTCTGGACGGTATTTTTTGTCCAAGCTTCAGTCGTAAAATTTTACACTTAAACGTTGATCAGATAGTAGGACCTGATAAACTTGAGTGTTTGTTATGATGACGAAAAGTGTAGTACGCGTCACATCGTGAAATGTGGTGCTCGCATTGTTCGCAGTTATTGTTTTAACGTAGAATACCTAAAACAATTTGTACATGCATGCTAAATCCTTTGAATACCTGGTTGGACTTTTATTTCTTAAATGATTTTAGCGCTTTTTAGAGCAGCTTGGCTAAAGCCGGGTGCCTACTGTTAATCGCATTGAGCATCCGCTGGAATGGATACGTGCGCAATAAAATTGTAGCTACTCAGATGCCACTTGGAAGTAGACAATGTTTGATGTTTCAAATCATTACCACCCCTTCTCAAATCACAGAGAAGTGCATGTGCGTGTGTGTGTACGTGTGTGTGTGCGTGTGTATGTGTGTGTGCGCGCGCGGATGGACGGGTGATTGTTGCAAACTTATATTGATAATTTTGGTCCGACCCTCCCCGTCCCCCCACACACACAAACACACATCCAATTTCAAGATGTACCAAGCGAAATCCCTAAATCTAATAATGCTCTGACAATAACCAATTACAAATTATAACGTTCTCTTTAATTTTATTATCTCTCTTTCTTTTCTTCTTTGCATTATTACAGAGGAGAGCCGACAAGGTAACCCCGATGCGACATCAGAACTGTGCGTCACTTACGTTGCATCCGCAGGGAAAGCGAGCATAATTCGCATGACTCCAAAAAGCAATGACCTTGAATAGATTATTTTTTTATTTATTCCATTTTTTTTAATTACATGTAAATCATTGTCAAGGGGTGATATTTCCTCCGTTTGCAAATGATCAATTTCATACATTTCGCCAATATGTATGGTGATGTAAAGTGATGTTCTTTGCAAGCCCTGCAAATAAGAGGTTCTTGTGGCGGGTCCACGGAACTTTTTAGCTTTTTCTAATTACAGTGCCTTTGTATACGCATTCACCCATTAGTCTAATCGGAAGGGTGTCCGTGCATTATGAAGATTTGTAATGACTGAACTACCTAGATAACTATTCCACTTGCAAAATCTTTTCCCACTGGTTTTGAGATTCGGACTTAAGAAATGATAATTCGTGTATGTATAACTTTTCATTGAGACATCGTACAGTATACAGGGATAAATGACCCATCTATATACAGTATTGATATTTACAGTACGTCCCAGACTCCCAGGAAGGAAATGCAACCCAAAAAGAAACGGTAATCGAAACAAAAAATTATTGAGCTGTATGTAAATAACTTCTTCATTTTCATAACTTACAAATAGTATGCCTTTACATGATACTGTGAGTACATTGATCAATAAATGCTTCACTGAACAACATTGTTTTGAAAATGGCATGTCAAAAAATCGTTCCAAATTTAAAGTATCACATGTAAACATGACGTTCTAGAAAGTGTAAGCTTTAAAAAATGATTATGCAAGATTTCCATGTTGTGATAATGTGCATTAAAATAAGCAGTTACCCCTTTATCAAAATGAAATTCTACTGGACTGTTTGATGTGCTCCTTTAAAACAATTTGTAGTTATGTAAATGCTAAAATTACTGTTCATAACATTTGCAGACTCATTTAAGTACAAAATATGAGCTAATACCCTGACTATCGACAATATCCTCAATGTTCTTTGCGTTATGGTGATGGCAATCTTGTCAACCTTATTATTAAAAGAAGCACAGTATGAAAACAATCTTCTTAATAGGTTTTAAGGTTTAGGTTTCTTCCAGGTCATGGTCGGCCAAGTTCGGGCGTGATATAATACGTGGCATTTTCAAAACATTGTTGCTCGATGAAGCGTGTGTGTATTGATGTCATCAATGTAACATTTCGAAGCTTTTAATCTACTGAAAAGCAAGGAATCACATTTATACAGCTCATAGTATGATTTTCTGTTTCTGTGTTGTTGTGTTGTTGTTTTTCTGGGACGCACTGTGTTATGAGGTCGATTTGGAAATCTGAAAATGTGCGTAAGCCGACTTTTTTGTATTTTAATAGAGGCTGCACTGTCGAAATATTCTGATATTTCATTATTCGTAAGATTTTGTAAAAATATTAACTTATATAAGTTATATTTATGCTGTTTGTACATTTTTAGAAAAGAGGAACCAAAATAGTATTAAGATTAATGTTGTTGTTTTTTTAATCTGTGATTCGACAGAGCTTATTTTGTCAATATTGTAGCTTCTACCCAAACAATATAATTGATGAGTAACCCATGGGGTTAGATTTTTGTGTGTAATCCTTCAATCACCCCAGTTGTGATGTGAATGATTTTATCATAGCCCGTCTAGTTTGGATGGCTTGGACAAAGTTTTTCGCTCATAATAAACTTATGTTTTAGAACAGAGACATTAGAGGGGCGACAAAAGTTAATCATATAAATAGCTAACATATACATGTATGTACGTTCAATAAGTATTTTGTATTAATAGCAAGCTCATTCGGGTCGAGAAATTTAATGGACAAATTTGAATACCTGTACAGCTTATGATTATTGGGACTTATTGTGGTTTTGTGTGGTTTTGTGAAGCAATCCAGTAGTCTTCCTGTGTGCAACAACTTCATATTTGTTGTTAACATCTATTTTTGCTTGTGCTTATGTAACGTATGAAGAAGACGGACATGTCTACGGGGAGAGCAGAGTGGGAGGGGGCAGAGCAGCTGGATACACAGAAGGAGGGGATAGATATTAGGGTGAAAGAGGAGATAAAGAGAAGAGAAAACAAAGAGGAAGTAAGAAGTGAGCATGGAAAGATAGGGAGATAAAGGGAAAGCGAATGTACTTTCTGCGAAAGCTGCGTGCATACCATGTTGATAGGACTATACTGTCACGTTTTGTATCGGACTGTTGGTGTAGCCTTGGAAAGGACTGTTGTTTATCTTTCAACTATTTGTATTTATCATAGGACAATTATAGTTACTTTTTTTTTAATAATAGCCATCTTTTCCCAAATGAATTTGAAAAGGCTCTGTTCTATTAATACTCATATGTTATAATATATTGCTTGTGTAATATATAATGTAACATACTGCACCGAGTGCACTCGTATTTAGGTTTCATTTATAGGGACAATAATTGTTGTGGATCTATCAGAATAGGGTATTGCATTCCCGCAGAAGATATGGACATTATTTGTAACTTTCTAGGCCACATATACATGGTCATTTTTCCACCATATAGAAAAATAATTATGATAAATATTTGTGATTGTTAAACTGTTTGTGGTTTATTGTTTGCTTATATATATTATATTATCATAATGATATAAGGAAGTCAGACTAATAAGATTAACAATACAGATGATGATGATGATAATAATAATAATAATAATAATAATAATAATAATAATATTGATTATGATAATAGTAATAATGATTACAATGTTATATTGTTTAAGTAATTACTCTGGATATATGAACAAATATTGTCAATAATGTAAATTCAGAGAAAATATCTATATAATGAGAATGTTAAAGTGCTGTATGTATATTTTCTCGATATAGCCTACTCGTTTTATGTTGTATGTATCATGTCACATGTATATTTTATTTATTTTTCTCTGTAAATAATGCATGTAAACGCTAAGAATTTACTTTTGGACAAATACAATTTGAATTTGAATTTGAATTTATAAGCTAGCTAGTCCCATATTTAGTCATTAGTAGTCTGGGGAGGGGGTTACATAATCTCTCTTTTAATATGAAGTCGTGGTTATTTGTCAAGGCAATAAATGTATGTATCAATATATATATTTCCTTGACAAACCTTGGGGTCTTTGCAGATTTCTTAGTCATGTGTATCTTAGAGGCAGTGGATATTATAGAGGGGGGGGGGTCAACCGAACTAATTATCGTACTATATCATAGCCGTTTTGAGGGGAATTCACTTACAACTTGAATGTCGTTCGAACTTCATTATCATTCCTTATGATTTGAATAAATATCTTGGTTTTGTACTATCATTGGTCTTTGTATTGTTTTATGTCAGTCATATCTGAATTTTTGTGTAAGCACTGAAAATGTATACAGAGCTAGAGAGGGGAAGATGGTGAGAGAAAGAGAGAGATGCATTCAGACCAAAAGACAGAGAGAGATACATGAAAGAGACAACAGCATTTCATGCTGATGTGCGAGGGTTTTATTTGGGTAGTATGCAAAGAGTTCAAGGAGTGTTTTAATAAGCTCGGTACACATTACTAAAATAATGATAACAGAAATTGCCTTTGTTTCTTCATGTATCCCTGGATGATCAAATATCAAATAAATAATTTGTTGGGGCGGGGGCAGGGGGGAGGGGCGCGACTGTGTTTTTATTTTTATTTTATTTCATTTTGCATTCATGTAAGTACACAGTTTTTCGATAATAATAATAATATAAAATACAATAAGTATTTTTCTGACAATGAATCATAAAAAAATCAAATACATATATATTTATATGAATTATAAAAAACGAAAAGATAAACCGTCATTAATAATAAATTTACAACCACTTGCACCGGGACAGAAGACTTTTTGTCACAGTTATTGGGTAGACCTTTAACGTCCCTGGCGTTCCAGTGGTGGCATTATATATTATCTATACTTGCTCAATTATCTGAAATCCGAGTATGCACGTACCGTATTGAACATACATTCCTTTTTACGGTGTGATATGAAAGAGGAGAATACAAGTTGTTATGAGGTGTCCCTTTCCGTCTTTATTTTGACAACCATAAAGAAATAGGGGAAGCAGGAAGTGAAGCAGGAAACCA
Source organism: Strongylocentrotus droebachiensis (assembly GCA_035222895.1). Taxonomy (NCBI): domain Eukaryota; kingdom Metazoa; phylum Echinodermata; class Echinoidea; order Camarodonta; family Strongylocentrotidae; genus Strongylocentrotus; species Strongylocentrotus droebachiensis. Next base: position 13,143 of record JAVYIG010015602.1, on the reverse strand, counting down.
CTTTCATTCATTACATTCATTACAGATTAAGAAAAATCCCCTTTCCTTATTCATTACCTGTACTAAAATAGATTTGTCTTTTTATTTAAGAGTGAATTGCTCTTTGATGCACATTTAAAGGTAAAGACCAGTTATGGTCATGCGATTGCATTGTGAAAGAAACGTTGTGGAATCGATCAGAAAAGGTTGATCATCTAGCATCTAGCATCTGCAAGGTTCTGGAATCATCAAAATGATAAGAAATGTGGCCCATTCTTCGTAAAGTTACAAGCACTATAAACAGAAAGATGTATATGGGACTACCCTATATCTCTCACAGACCATGAGAGAAACAAATTTACCAATTAGTAGGCGGTTTCCCGGCAAATTTGTTATCATCATGTATTAGTCAAAACATATTCTTTCACATGATTGGTAATGAGAGCTTCCATTTCATTTTTTGAAATTGGGGCGTTTCCAATACTGGTCTTTACCTTTAACCTACATGTGGAACATATTATGTTTGTGGAGCGTATGGGGAGCTGAATGTAATGAAATTAATTGAAAGGTGTTTTTGTTTAAAGTTCATTTCAGACTTAAACTCAGTTGGACCGTTGGTTGGACACACTAATGAAAAATATTTAGAGCAAAAGTTAGCAGCTAATAAGAAAACACATACCAGATTGGTAAAGCATGGACCTTATTTATACACAAAGGTTAAAATCACCTCTCTCTTTCTCTCTCTCTTTTGGAGTTTGTGAATGGTTTATCATAATCAGGTAATATGAAGTGAACTACATTGTATAATCTAAGCATGCTGCTGTGGTTAGAAGGAGTGTTTTTTTTAAATTAAAGGGACTTTTTTATATTAAAGGTAACATTGTTCAGATGAGAGATAGTGGTGCTAAGGTAGTGACTTCAATGCTAGATGTACAATTAAAGATAATCTGAAAATTTGAGTGAAAACGAACCATTCATAGTACAAATCGAGAAAAACTGATCTGATCGATTCCTTAATTCCCCCAACTATATTATTACAATTTAATTACATTTTAGGTGAATGGAAATCGTCACAAAGCAATAAAATGGCGCTACATTCCATTCCAGACATTTAAGTGTTGACAATTTTTGTATAGCCTGTTTTATGTCTTTTTTTCATGGAAAAACGGTTGGGAAAATTCAAAAATGGTTGGGAGAATTTACTGTTAATCACTGTTAGAGGGTGTCGTACATCGACTCCTTCAAAGAAAACTATAGATATCTTCGTGGTTTGAAGAAAAAAATCAGGATTTTTGCATGTCAGAGAGTTAGTACAGTAGAAGGAATATAGTAAGTAACATTTTATACAAAAATTAAGCAAATTTTTCATCAACCTTCAACAATGTTACCAAGTCACTTTAACTCCTGCCATGGAAAGAGGAAATATGATTCGATTGGTTTCATTATCAAACAAAGGCTGATCGCACAGCCGTAGGGTGTTTTGGGTGATAGAAACAATTGTAGTTGTGGTATTCTTAAGGGGATTAGTGATGAATGTTTAAAATCGACGAATGAAGTGTAAATTGAAATAGACAACTTATCAAGTGTGATCTGAAAATAATCTAAAAGAAATGCCGCCCGCGTGTCATGTGTCTATTAAAAAACGAGAGTGTAAAGAAATGAAGCTACTTCCGAACTGCCACCTGCCTCAAAAGCGTAACCTGCCCCAAAAATGTGACCTGCCACTCTTGTATATTTATTATTCATGTAAGGCTGTCAAAGTGTAACCTGCCAAATCATGCCCAGAGTATGAAACGCTTAATTGATACTCCTTTCTGTAATGATTATTGTAGAGGCAACATGATCGAAAAGGGTTTCGAAAAGTTGGATTAGAAGAAAGGGATAACGAGAAACGCTGATCAAACATACGTTAAAAACCAATAACAACGCCCACAAAAGAAGACAGCTGAGGAAAGTAGTTTGTTTAGTAAGAAGGAATGAATTAAGAGGTAAATAAGACTAAGGTAGAGGAGGGGACGAATAAAATCGAAAAATATGAAGAAAAAGTTACCACTGAGAGGAATGAATGATGGAAAGAAGGGGGATAAGAAGGATCGGAGATATACAGTATAATACGAAACAGGAAGTGAGTGGAACGAAGATCGTGGATGAGATAATATAAAGGGTGATGATTGGAATAAAGGTGGTCTTACTCAAGGAAATTGAAATTACAAAAAACAAAACATCATAATATTAAAGAGGGTAAGGACAAAATAGAAGAAAACGATAATATAGCACAAACTGAAGTGATATAGGATATTACAAACAAATATAATGATCAAAAAAATAAAAAGCCAGAGGCGAAGAAGGAGAAGTCAAAAGGAAGAGTGGAGAAAGGACGGAAAACCGAACGAGAACATGAAGAGGGTTTCACGAAACTGATGAAAAGTAGGAAAGGAAGGAATCGGAGACATGGAGTAGCAAGCCCCAGCTTACAATTTTTGTCAGGGTCGCATAGAAGCCCAGTGAGTGCAGTATAGCTTGCCACTCGCGACGGTAACAATGATATGTTTATCCAGGAAGATGAGAGTTTAAACTCCCTGGTTTACCCTTTACTTCAATTTTAATCGTGTATTTCGTTCTGTTTCCGATTTTACTCCTCAGACAAAGAACTTTTACATTAAAACATGAATTGGTATGAAACCTATTTAGGGATTAACATGTTAATGGAAGATATGAATAGGATTTTTGTTCTTCCACTGGATGACTATATCCGTCAACTACACAAAACGTTTGTTGTCCATTTCCCGCTATTTTCATGCAGCTTTTGCAGTTGGATGATACATATTTTAAATCACAAATAGTATCGTTTTAGTTACATGACTTGAGACACACATGCAGCCAAGATGATATGATTTATGATCAAATATGGGTTCAAACTGACCTCCGAGCTGCCTACAAATCGAGTTGAATCTAGTTGAAAACAATCCGGAATGAACTATAAGCATGTTCTCTTTACATAACATGCCCATACCAGAGCTCAAGATTAGCTTTAACACATACGAAAAGGAATATGTGAATACTTTGTGAATAAACCAAGCACAATATCCTTGGCATTGAGTATTTTTCAATCCGCGGACAGGCTAAAGGATGAAGCTCCTGATTGTTCGTAGTAGGACGATGGTTTGACTTTCAGAGAGTCGAATAACACAACACACCCCACCGACATCACAGGTGCTATCACAGTCTGTTTTCGATATGCCTACTACGTCCGTTTGGAGCAAGAGGGCTTTAATTCATATACTGCTTTAACACAGATTTAACGCCCTTCTGGCTCTGAACAGACGTATGCATGTCGTTTCTGGTTTTCTGTTCCGCACGAGCGCTTGGATTTCAGAAGGTAAGTAAAGATTATAAGATAACTAATTTGCTTATTTCAGTGTAGTTTCAATAGCGAGATGTAGAAATCTTGTTCAAGTCAGTGTTGTTCTGATAACTTATTGTTGAAGATACAATGAAGCTTTAAAGCTCTTCTCAGTGAAAAGTAATAGCAAACCACAAAAACTACATTTTTGCCTACATGTATATACGTATATTAGTGTATTGAGGACGTGTTCGGTGTGTTTAAATCTAGTTGTATAAATACATTGTTATTAAACTTTGGTTTGGTGTCATATGATGGATAATTAAATTACATTTTATTTGGCCAGTATCTTGCTTGGTTTACTAACTGGACGATAGTGATTGGACATTTAGTAATAAAGACAGTTCAGATGAATGCTGAGTGCAATTGATAAGTACTTTTATCTGATGTTTCAGAAAATGTGGTCATGGGAAGTAATTGCCTCAGCCCCCCCCCCCCTCCAACACACACACAAACTTTCGACCATTCTTTCGCTCCTCCCTCTTTTTAAAATCTTGCCATGGTAAATAAAAATATTTCAACATAAACAAAGAAATGTAACTACATAAAAAAATCATGCTTCTGATCTAACTGGGATGATATAGACAGCCCACAAGATAAAAAAATGTAGGTCTCTTGAACCCTCAGAAAATGTTGTCAGAATGCCACAAGACTTACATGCCGGTCTTGTGAATCTTCAAGTGATTTTTCAGAAGAACATGCAGAATGCTGGAGCGTGTATGTGGTGTAAATTCTTTTTATGTGGATATCAATTCTGAGCCAAAAGTGTTGTTTTTTCCATTACTGAAGAAAAAACCTAGAGAATTGAATAATATTTTACAAATCAGAATCGCTCAGGAAGATTGATCTTCATGGTTTTCTACCTTAAAAACACGTGTTTTTTTTTTTTTTTTACTTGCGTTGATATAGTTGTTACAATTCTTCTTTCAAAATTATTCTTTTCAATTTTCAAACGCTAACTCACACCAGGGAGGTTTTGCTCACACCAGGGAGGTGTTGCTCACACCATTGTTTGAATGCGTGAGTGTAGTCTGCTATCACTACACGTGGAGTTATAGATAGCTAGCTTACAGCTGAAGTCTGTTTACCTCCACTCAATGTCAATGGTGAGCCAAGCCCATCCTTAAACTTCCTGGTTTCCCATTGCATCGAGAAGACTCACGGGCGTGCAATACACCACTGTGACGTATTTACGCGCGAACCATTCCCCATATCGTACACTATCCCATCACTCGCTTTGCGTGTGTATATTATTGGCGTGCACTCCCTCTGTGTTTGTCATTCGCCAACGCAGCGCACAGCTGATCGGAGTTGTGTAAACGGTTCGCTCACACAACACTCTTCAATATTTCAATATTTTTCATTCATTCGCGCTCGTACTAGCCGCATACATGTTCGTCTCTGAGAAGAAAGGTCTTTCATCCTGATAAGTCTCCGATAAAGTGGCCATATATTTTGTCCAGATCGTCATATTCCAGTGTGGTATTGCCTTTGCAAAGGAAAACATCCCCAACAAGGAATATTGCATTTATTTTGAAAATGAAGTGTTGATCAACTCAAGCAGGTATGGAATCATTGATTATTAATAATGTATAGCCTATGTTTTTTTGACTGACAACATTGGTTGTCGAATCGACTTTAGTGATTGCAATCCCTAAAGTAATAGTCTGATTTTCAGACTATTGTACCGAATGGCCGTACGTCTTGTGCTGCGCAAAGATTCAACCAGTTTAATTTGGGCCATTACAAGAATTGGGTTAGTGATGTTTTCTTTACAGCTCATTTTATGCATGTTCTTAACGAAGAAAAAAAAGGAGTTAGTCAGTCATTCAACAGTGTGTTACAGTGACGTCTAGAAAGTAAAGGGGTTTCCTTGCATAATTTGAAAAATGGAAATTTGAAAATGAAAATGGGAAATAGTACTTGTAAAGATTTATATGTTAGATATAAATACGATTACTTTATTTTTCACTGGAAGACTGAATGTTCGGAATATTCGTCAATTCCAAGAAGCCGTTTGTTGTCCATTGTCCACTGTTTTCTTGCATTTTTTACACTTTGATGAAACTTATTTTAAATCACATATAGTATCATTTAGTTTTCCAGGCATTAACAATTCTTTTCAATTTTCAAACGCTAACTCACACCAGGGAGGTGTTGCTCACACCATTGTTTGAATGCGTGAGTGTAGTCTGCTATCACTACACGTGGAGTTATAGATAGCTAGCTTACAGCTGAAGTCTGTTTACCTCCACTCAATGTCAATGGTGAGCCAAGCCCACTTCCTGGTTTCCCATTGCATCGAGAAGACTCACGGGCGTGCAATACACCTCTGTGACGTATTTACGCGCGAACCATTCCCCATATCGTACACTATCCCATCACTCGCTTTGCGTGTGTATATTATTGGCGTGCACTCCCTCTGTGTTTGTCATTCGCCAACGCACCGCACAGCTGTTTCGGAGTTGTGTAGACGGTTCGCTCACACAACACTCTTCAATATTTCAATATTTTTCATTCATTCGCGCTCGTACTAGCCGCATACATGTTCGTCTCTGAGAAGAAAGGTCTTTCATCCTGATAAGTCTCCGATAAAGTGGCCATATATTTTGTCCAGATTGTAATATTCCAGTGTGGTATTGCCTTTGCAAAGGAAACCATCCTCAAAAAGGAAGATTGCATTTATTTTGGAGATGAGTGTTGATCAACTCAAGCAGGTATGGAATCATTGATTATTAATAATGTATAGCCTATGTTTATTGACTCGCCTTGCAACATGAATTACTGCTCTTACTAAAATCATATTGCCCTGGTCGAGGTCAATATGATTTCAGTAAGGGCAGTAGTTCCATTTGGACGATGAAAATGATGTTCTCTTTTAATTTTTAACTTTGATCTTTAATATCGTTTGACATACAACTTTTGCATTAAGACTTGGATTGATATGAAACCAGTTTAAATGTATGTCCCATTTGCAGGCTTAAACAAATGAAAAGATTAAATCGCAAAGGTTTTTGAAATATAATACTAAATTAAAATTTCCCTCAAAACCAAACGTCTTGAAAATGTCTTTAAGTGGGAAAAATAAACATTGGTTGTCGAATCGACTTTAGTGATTGCAATCCCTAAAGTAATAGTCTGATTTTCAGACCATTGTACCGAATGGCCGTACGTTTTGTGCTGCGCAAAGATTCAACCAGGTTAATTTGGGCCATTACAACAATTGGGTTGGTGATGTTTTCTTTACAGCTCATTTTATGCATGTTCTTACCGAAGAAAAAAAAGGAGTTAGTCAGTCATTCAACAGTGTGTTACAGTGAAGTCTAGAAAGTAAAGGGGTTTCCTTGCATAATTAAAAAAATGGAAATTTGAAAACGAAAATGGGAAATAGTACTTGTAAAGATTTACATGTTAGATATAAATACGATTACTTTATTTTTCACTGGATGACTGAATGTTCGGAATATTCGTCAGTTCCAAGAAGCCGTTTGTTGTCCATTGTCCACTGTTTTCTTGCATTTTTTGCACTTTGATGAAACTTATTTTAAATCACATATAGTATCATTTAGTTTTCCAGGCATTAACAATTCTTTTCAATTTTCAAACGCTAACTCACACCATTGTTTGAATGCGTGAGTGTAGTCTGCTATCACTACACGTGGAGTCCCATAGAAAGCTAGCTTACAGCTGAAGTCTGTTTATCTCCACTCAATGTCAATGGTGAGCCAAGCCCATTGGTTTTCCATTGCATCGAAAAGACTAACGGGCGTGCAATACAGCACTGTGACGTATTTACGTGCGAACCAATAGGGTATCCCCATATCATACATTTTCCCACCATTCGATTTGCGTGTGTATATGATTGGCGTGCACTCCCTCTGTGTTTGTCATTCGCCAACGCAGCGCACAGCTGATCGGAGTTGTGTAGACGGTTCGCTCATATCTTCAATATTTCAATATTTTTCATTCATTCGCGCTCGTACTAGCCGCATACCTGTTCGTCTCTGAGAAGAAAGGTCTTTCATCCTGATAAGTCTCCGATAAAGTGGCCATATATTTTGTCCAGATCGTCATATTCCAGTGTGGTATTGCCTTTGCAAAGGAAAACATCCCCAACAAGGAATATTGCATTTATTTGAAAATGAAGTGTTGATCAACTCAAGCAGGTATGGAATCATTGATTATTAGCCTATTTTTATTGACTGACAACATTTGTTGTCGAATCGACTTTAGTGATTGCAATCCCTAAAGTAATAGTCTGATTTTCAGACTATTGTACCGAATGGCCGTACGTCTTATGCTGCGCAAAGATTCAACCAGTTTAATTTGGGCCATTACAAGAATTGGGTTAGTGATGTTTTCTTTACAGCTCATTTTATGCATGTTCTTACCGAAGAAAAAAAAGGAGTTAGTCAGTCATTCAACAGTGTCTTACAGTGACGTCTAGAAAGTACACGGGTTTCCTTGCATAATTTGAAAATGGGACATATACCTTTAAAGATTTACATTGTAGATATAAATACGATTACTTTAATTTTCACTGGATGACTGAATATTCGGAATATCCGTCAATTCCACGAAGCCGCTTCTTGTCCAATTTCCACTGTTGTCATGCATTTTTTTGCACTTTAATGTATTATTTTAAATCACATATACGGTAGTATCATTTTAGTTACTTGTATACCGTATGCAGCCATGATGAAATGACTCGAAATGACGAGACATTTTACTCTGTGGTGTAAAATTGTGGATCGGGTTGAATCTAGTTGAGAAGATGACACAGCCCCCCCCCCCCCCTCTCCCCCCCCCCCCCCCCACACACACGCACCACACACTTCATCGTCACAGCAGCAGTTAGCAGTACATGTAGTACTTCATAATAATTAATCATTGTAAAGTAAGATTTGGGAAATACAGAGACGGGCTCCTCGACGCGTGCTTAAACAAAAAAATCAACAAATGACATATGAAAATAGGCTTCGGATTCTAAATAGGCATTCTCTTGAGTCACGGAGAACATTTTGTTCGACCGCATATGGTATTGTAAAATGTGAAACTGTAAACCGTTTTATCTCTGGAAATGCTCGCCATGCCTATACTGTAAGGTTCGCTCACCTCCGAGCAAGGACACAGCTGATGCATAATAATTCTGCCATCAAATGATCAATGCGTTCCCCCCCCCCCCCCCCCCGAGTCCCGGCGACATGGCTTGCTCAACTGAGCTGCCATTTTCGTGAGTTCTGATTCTTTATTTTCATAATTTCGTTTTAATCCTTATTGCGTTGTAATGATTTAATGACTATTCTCTATTTTGTGGATATACATAGGCCTATATTGCTATTTATACTCATGTTCTGTCTCCCAATATGTACATAAACCGAGAAATGGGAATTCCTTTCCCAACTGTCCTTTTGCTCGATTGTAAAACTAAAATGTGGTACTAGGTGAACTTACTGTTCCTTTTCAGTAACTATGTTATTACGATGATGCTGTCTTCAGGAGAGGCGCGGTATATTAATTTTGTGCAAGGAACTATAAACGATATATAATATTCGTCCTTTTCTCTCGCTTTGTCCATTCTATTTAATAATGTAGTTGGGCAATTCCACGATAACGGAATTACATTTCAGAGAAATGTGGGCTCTATTTTTATATACTGTAGACAGGTGGTTAGACCTAGGTGATTATTTATCTTTTTATTCTTTCTGTATTATGCACCTGTTAGCAAATCAATTTTTTTTTTTTTTTTTTTTCACAATCGGAACACCCCAGGACCAAAAGTGTGTCGGTAACGGAATTACGGCAGAAAAATCAGGTTATTTTTTACACTAACTTTGAAAAGATTTCGTCTGAAATCTGCAGCCAATTGGGGGTGAAGTAATGCTAATAAAGGGAGCTTATATTGTTAACTGTCCCATGCCAAGATTTTTTTGGGTGAAGTTGTCATGGTTTATCTATGCTGGATGGTTTTATGAAAGAAGGTAGCGGTAACGGAATTACATAAATGGTAACGGAATTACGTCTTCTGAAATAAGCTTGAAAAAAGGTGATTTTGTAAACATTATGTAGGCTTAAATTGTTGTTTAATTGTTTCAGGGGTTGCAATAATTGATTTTAACAACAAAGCAATTCATATGTGTACTTAATTTCTGAAAACTGTTGGAAAACGCGTCTTTTATATTGTTACATGGCAAGTAAATATGACATTTCTGAGCAAATATTGGTGTGTAGTGATTAAATTTATGTCAATATGTGTTATCATATACTAGTTTACAACTAATTTTAATTTGGTTTAGTTTGCAAGTAGGAACATCACACAAAGTATGACGAAACTACATATATTATTGCCCATTTGCCGGTAACGGAATTACACATATACAGATCACTTTTGTGACCATCCATGACAAACTGGTTGTGAAGTCGCCAAGGCCAATTTATAGAAACAGGTCAATAAACTCCACAGTATTCAATAGGAAACAAAGGATATTCTATTGTTTTATTGACTATTGTGAGGGCCTATTAACCAAGCAAATACCACATGCAATACATTATTTCAAAGCTTATTTTATGCAGATTTGATCAAAATCAATTGAAAATTGCAACATTACAACCTGTTTGTCGTGGATGATTACATTTAAGCATTCGAACAATTCCAAAACACTTAAGTGCTACTAATAACACTGCCTACACCCAACACAGGGATCTTGGTGTAAATTAAAAACAAAACATATGAATATTTATTTATAATAATTTCAGTCCATAAAACCAACCACTAAAATCTAAACTAATTATATAAAAAGAGCTTAATATAGCTATCATTTTGTCAACAGCGTTTCAATAATATTTCACACCAGAATTTGTAAATCATTCCCCTATCTCATACTTTTGTCGAGCCAATTTTTCAACCTGCTGAGCCAATTTTGCGACATTAATGTAGGGCCTTAGAGGGAGCACTGGTTATCATTCTTTTAAAATTACTTACAAACCTTGTCAGATAATTCCATACTTCATGTACAATTTCAATCCACAAAAGCTAGCACCCGATTAAAAACGAATTAATTAAGATAATGACATCAACAGAGTTGCAATAAAATGTCAAACCTTGTAAATCATTACGCCAATTCACTAAATTGTTATCATTCTTTAATAGTTGGTTATCATTCTTTTAAAATTAATTACACACTTCATCAGTGTTCTTGAATTTGTTACAACGTGTAACAAACTTGACCATTATCATCATTCTTCATTCCAAACAGTTATATTTTTTCTGAGCGCTAGCGATCTAGTCAAAGGCGCCCTGCCACCCCCCTCCCCTTCCCATATGTATAATACGTAGAGTATGGAAATAAACCGTCTGCAAGAGGGCTAGTCTGCTATGGTCATAGCCATCTAACTTCTAATAAAATACATGTTTTTTGATAGATTAGACCTTCCCCTTCAACCTCCACCTTGTTGTTTTTCAATGTATTCTCTATGAGCGCTAGCGGACCTGTACAGTAAGTTACCCTGACACCTTCCCTCAGTTCCATACATTTGTACGTGTTACGAGTCGGCAAAGTGACCGTCTGCAAGAAGTCTAGTCCAGTACCTGCCAAAGCCTTCTTACTTTGTATTTAATATTTTTTCGCTAGATTAGACCTTGCTTTTTCAAGCTCCACCTACATGTAGTCTTCGGCAAAGGTATTTTCTCTGTGTGCTAGCAGACTGATTCAAAGTCACCACCCCCCCCCCCCCCTTCCAATGGCCCCATCCATATAATGAAAGTGTCCGTCTGCAAGACTAGTCCGCTATGGTCTTAGCCATCTAACTTTTAATGAATTATCCTTTTTTTGTTGTTGGTTATTTACATGTAGACCTCGCTTTCTAACCTCCACCTAGCCGTTTTTAGGGTGTTTTCGTGGGGTATTTTCTTTGAGTGCTAGCGGACATCGTCAAAGTCACCCTGCCCCCCCCCCCCTTCCCTTTAATAGTCCCATATGTATAATACGTAGAGTATGGAAATTCACAGTCTGTAAGAGGGCTAGTCCGCTATGGTCTTAGCTATCTAACATCTAATGAATTTTTTCTTTCCTATTTTTGATAGATTAGATCAGATCAGTGAAGAGTAAAAATCAGAAAAGGCACTGTTTAAAATCGCCATAGATGAAATAATATGAAGTATTTCCATGCTTAAATCAAAAGGTTTTATAAGAGATGTTGGTACAATTTTAATTGCAAGTTCAGAGTGAATGAAAATAAACACATCTAAAATTCCCAGCCTAGTTTGAAGTCTTTATGCAAATTTGAAAAAGGTTAAAAAAAAACATTCATTTAATGTATCAAAGCCAGATCCTTAGTCTGTAGTTAGACAATTAATATAATAAGCCAATACTTAAAAAAAGGGGGGCAAAATCCATTAAAAATGTTGTAACACAGCATACAGTATATGTACATGAGGCAGCAGGTCCATATCTTGAAAAAATACCACTCATTACGAATGCTGCTGCCCCTTGTAATTCTGTTACCAATGTAATTCCGTTACCATGTAATTCCGTTACCATGTAATTCCGTTACCAGTGTTTTAATAGGAAAATAGTTAGATACCTCTGAAATTGATGTTGAGGCCTGCTGGTAGGTAGATAAAGGAAGAGAATTTGCAACTACAAAAAAAAAATAAGAAATAACTTTGTGAGTAAAACTTCTTTCAAATTTTGGTAACGGAATTACGCCATTTTGAGGGTAAAATTGAAAAATCTCTCATACAAAAACTTTTTACATTTGTTGAAAATTATTTTCAAAACTTGATCCCTATTTGTGATGTTGTTCAATTAGTAATAAATATAGAGGAATAAGTTTTAAATACATTGCTCTACTGAATTTTAAGAAATTAAATCATGATCATGTAATTGAGGCCCCCAAAATAGCCCCAACTTCAAATAAATTTTTCAGAAAAACCGTAAAAGATATTTCAAAACGGTTTTCAGTTCCGTCACAAGTGATTTCTTGTCCACATGGAAAATGTTAAATTATTGAAGTTGGATCAAATTAAGAATTTGGTGATTTTCCTCTTTCCCATACAGAATTGCCCAGGTATCTGTCTGTATAATACCATTTTTACAATATAAAAAGCAACACTTTCCTGTTTAATTGAACTCTTGCAGGAGGATAATGCTTGGATTCATGTTATTTGGACTAGATATGCATGCTCAATGTGTTTGGATGCTTACTATTAATGTTTAACATCCTATGTTTGCTGATGTATATGTAAATACTACATAATACACATTAATTGCATCCTGCTGTTTCGCAGGCTTTCAGCGAACGTTGTGCCATCCTGATTCCTTTTTATTATCTCCTATCTGTATAGGATATTCTGAGTTGTAGTTCAAATAGATTTGATAAAGGAATTACAATGGATTCACTAGCCGTGGTCTAGATTGATGGAGGTTTGGATATTTATTTCCACCTGTAGAGTGCAGAGTTTCTAATTTTAATTGGTAATCAAATGCACGAAGCTGTGATTCGGCCATTCCTTTTCAACATATCCGATGTGGTGCAGTAAAGGTGGATAGTGTATATTATTTGAAATCACAAAGAATATCAATCTAGTTGCATGACCTGTGTATGCACATGCAGCCAGGTTGATAGAATTTATGATCAAATATGAGTTAAGGACGAGCAGATAATTTTGTATTTCTCCCTTGAGTGGAGCAGAAAAGAAACATGAAATTAGTTTTAGGTCAATTTGACCATAGGTCTTTGAATATTCTCGCACACACTTA